>WOGN01008692.1:0-11165 GCA_015342105.1 Leptinotarsa texana
ATAGAGAATGGAGACACATTTCAAACGATATATCACAAACCCATACTTCCCTTTTAAAAAATTGGGGGTTGTACCTGTCATCCGAAGGGGGTGAAGGTAGAGGAAGCATTTTTCCGTTGAAGTATGTAAAATCATAATTTAAATTTGACGTGTTTCGGGATTTTTTTAAAGTATGTACCGAAATAATGAAATCATTCCATTTGGCTTTTACACACTATATATCAATTTACATCATCCAAGAGAGATCTGGTTGTGTAATTCAGCTGTAACTGACCTTTCACTTCTTCTGTTAAATCTGTTAAATGCGTGTGATAAACTAGATTAGTTGTACCTAATGCAATATAATATCAAAACACCTGTCAGAACATTCGCTGCAATTTTGAGATTCGGTGAGTTGGTTAAACTAAAGAGAGAACTCTTATGTTCGTGCATAACAGTACATCAGAACAAGTTCAGTTCGTGAAAGTATTAAGTCATGTGTGGTTTAATAAACGCCTTGAAGTTAATCCCAATTTTTTTCTTTTGATTCCTTGCTTTCAGATAAGCCTAAAATTTGTAACACCATATGTGACTGGCACTTTATTCATCATATATAAAAATATGAAACATATATTTGTGAGACAAATTTATTGTTGTATATCTTGTAGGTATATTTTTGAAATAATCTTCAAATAACCTTCTTATATGCTAATGATAAACTCATTGTAATTCAGTCAAACCCAAATAACTTTTAAAATGCGTAGCAACCAGAGTTTCATAATTCGTACTTGTCAATAATATATTACTTAAGAAAGTAGTTTTTCAGATACAAACTGGAAGAAAAAACCTTTTGGAAACAACTTCTTTCCCATGAACACTGAATTGCACGAAAGGAACATTGAATTACATGAAAATCACTTTCCCCAATTTAGTTTTTACTACAAACATTCGATATAAAATTGAAACAGGTATAATTCATAGAAACACTACACAATGTGATGTATAAAAGTGTATATTAGTTATCGATATACCTACATATAACACTATTCTCCTCAATGGTATACTTTGAAGTTTCGGGACAAGACACTCAGCATCGTTTTCGATATGATTACAAGACGAAATACACATTCATACAATCAATTTATATTAATGGAAGAGAGAAATATTCATAAACTGTCAATTTATGTCAGGCGTATTTTTACAATTTTTGTTGATATTAAGCTGTTTGAAAGATGTCAGGAGTTTCCTCCAACTTCAGTTCAAACCAGAAGAAATGGCCCGAATGCTGAAAGTGAAGACCGAAGTCAAAGATAAAAATAGTTAAAAGATTGCCGAATAATTAATTTTTTTAAAGCGTTACTTGGTTATGCTGTTATGCTTGTGCATTGTGCTGATTGATTTTCCCAAAATGTTATATCAGATCATGGATTTATTGGCACCTTGGACACCTCACTTTTTTATTTTTACAAATAGAAATCAATTACGTAGGTTGAAAAATCATTAGTTTATAGTCAACCATTACGAGCTTACGTCCATTTTTTTTAAATTACAATCCAAATAAATTACAAATAATCTTTTGATTATTTTCCAATATCCTGAAAAGTTAGCTCACATTGTCCCATACAAGCACGTTCCGGGCATTTTATTCTGCAAAATATCAACTAGGACATCAATAAATTTCCATTAGAGCATGAAGTGGAGGGCACACACGGGTTGGATCACACATAAAAACGTGTAAAACGGCAATAGAATTAGAGAAGAGATTATCTGAAACGTATTTATGGCAATCAGCGTGACCTTTTTGTTGTCCGACAGAAAAATTGGTTAGTGAAGTTGAGCGCTACTCATTTTCTATAGAAAAGAAGCGTTAATTAAATCGTTAATTTTGTGATCTCGAAATTAATTGTGTTTGAATCAAAGTAATATGTAGACAAAGTGTCTCTAGAAGTTTAATTTTATTTTTGACCACAACTGTGAATCATCTAGAGATCATGAGGCATCCGGTAAGTGGAGTGCCTCAGGGATAAATACTAGGACCAACTCTCTTCCTCATATACCCAATGCAATGTTTGAAGAAAAGGCACCCTGATTGCTGATTGTATAGTAGTAGAAATCGTTGTGTGCACATTTGTTCAGTCACAAACTCCGTCACAAATTTGTTCATGTACATGTTGATGAAACAAAATTCGTTTCCAAATCTAAAAATAGGTGTGCGCTTAGCACCTCTGTGAGTGGAATGCCGAGGTACGATCTCTTTATTACATGAAAAATCAAAAGTGTCAGATATCGAATAGTTTCGTCGAAATATTTTACATATGGTGGGATCCAAGTGATTACATCATGATGATAGGACTGCGAGTATTATGCTGTGGCTTATCGGATAATTTTTTGTGTATGGCACTCTAGCTTCCTGAAAGATCTACCCCTGCAAGTGGCCATCGATGGATATCTATCGAATACTTTCATCATCAACGCTTGTGTTCCCCAGGGATCCACATTGTTTTTGACCCTCTTTTTATTGTATATCAACGACTTATTGGAAAAAACCAATAATCCAATATACTGCTTTGCTGAATACCACATATGGATTCCAGGACATCGGCTGCAGGAGGTTGAATATCTTAATGAGGATCAAGAAGTAGTTTCAAATTGAGGTGAAAGTAACTAGGTTCAATTCAATTCCACAAAAACTCAGGCATCGATATTCTCCAAAAAGATAAATGTTTCTGAACCAGACATAATAATGTCAGGTTTGACAATTCCGCTTTCAAATTCGGTAAGTTTGTTAGAGGTTAAAATGGATACCAATATGTCTTGGCACAATCATGTCGCTGAAATTGCAAATGCTTCTTCTCAAAAGCTTGGAACACTGTTCCAAACTAGAAAACTGTACACACCTCAGCGACTTTTGATGCTTTATGAAGCTCAGATCAGACCTTCTTTGGAGTATTGTTCTCATGGATGGAGCTCCGCTCCCCAAACATACCATGAAGCTGCTAGATTCTTCAGCCTGATTGGAGACGCGAACATCACTTGAAACCTTGATAGTCTGGAACATCGAAGGAAGGTTGGAAATTTTTCTCTCTTCTATAGATACTTTCATGGGAAGTATTCAAGTGACTTGCCACACTTGATTCCACCAAGGGCGGTACATATCAGAACAAGGGTCAACCTAAGTTTCGAATTCTTTACGAACGATGTCAAATTTTTAGTGTGTCATAGTCATATAAGGCACAGAGTAAAATGAACATTTATATGTATGTTATTTATATCAAGTAAGTAAAATCGAGATACACACATGAATGTGTACCTAATATCAGTACTAGATTCCACAATTTCAATATTGAATATCCTGGTAGTTCCAAGTGTAAAGGTGCTGTTGTTTTTTTATAACAGAAATTTTATGTTTCATGAATCCCTTTGTGTTTTTTGAAATCATATCTGTCTGATATGACTAAATAAACGAACTGTCTGTGTTTTTTTAATTGGTTGTAAAATTTCTCTCAGAATTTACAAAATTTATGTAAATATAGTCGATTAAACGAATCAAAATCATTCCATATCCTTCCTGAAAATTGAACCAATCGTTAATGTAGTTTTTTTTCCATTGGATACAATAATTCAAAATTTTGAGATGATTTAACAATCCTCTTGTAGTTATTTAACACCTTCATGAATTACTTGCAACTCTAAATCGCTTTTATCGAAATATCATCATAAAATGGGATTCAACAATTGAAAAGATCCAATTCAAATATATTGGTTTTACATTTCTGTTTATGTTACTGCAGATAGAGTGAAGTTTTAATTATTGGACTTTAAAACGTATTTCATATGTAGGAATTTCATTTTTTTTATTTAGTATGTTCTTTTATTTTTTCTACACACAAAATTGTGAAACCTTTTGAAGTGAGTTGAGATTGAAGGATCAAAACTGACCATTTTTTCCGATTTCAACAACCTGCCAGTCAGATTTCAGTTCTTTGTTGAAGTGTAAAATGATTTAATAAACGCACAATCTCTAACGCCAAACTAGTTTTAGAATAACGCTATTTTGAAAGGGTCTCGGAAATGATAAATAAAGAATAATTTTGCAGAAAACTCATGAATGTTTTACCTGACCCTTTTTTACGGTGTTCACTTTTTGACATCTCTTTAACCAGCTTGTCACCATGAGTTAAAGTTATCTTAGAAATGTATGGTTTTATTTGAATTATTTTGGATGTACTATACCATATAATGCTTTGCTTCAAAATATATTTGTTGTTGTTTCTGTGATAACCGTTTGACAAAAACGAGCCCTTGCCTGAAAATTTAAAAACCACCATTAGTATCCTTTTTCTCTCTATAATTTTATCTGTCAATTGCCCTTTGTTTGTGTACTGTTGTCAATATTAGTGTATCGAAATGAACATAAAGTCCGTTATTGCGGCAGGAATTGGCTTTGGAAAATGGCCGCGGTCTGCGCCAAATTGCAAAAAACGATGGTTTTAAGTATCTCGAGTAGACAACTAGTATGGCGGCTGTACCACGAAACTGGTCTGCTAACTCGACCTGGTTCAGGGCGAGGCAGGACTACAACAACTAGGAATGACCGCTATCTCGAATCTAGCGCTTTGTGAAACCGAACACTTACAGCAATTTCCCTTAGAAATCAAAGTTGACAGTTAGCAGGCGAACTAGCTCAAACTAGAGCCACTGGAACGGCCGCTTTTCCGTGAATACCGGGTTGCAAGATTGAATTATTCATGAAAACACATGACTTGGACACTAGCGGATTAGATGTGTGTATTGTTTTCCGATGAATCGCAATTCTTCAGATAGACGTGTACGACTAGGCAAGAGATAGGCTCAAGCGTGTATTGCCGAGCGATTTCCATTTGGTGGCGGATCTTTGAGAATGGGATATTGAAGGCGGTTAGGTACCTAATGGAGGTTTTACAAGACCATGTTTTACCATACATGCTTTTTCTTGGAGACGACTCAACATTCATGCACGGCCCCACACTGCCTGGATCGTTACTCAGTATCTTGATGAGGTTCCACTAACGCGATTTGTCTAGTCTGCACCCCGGATTTAAATCCCATTGAACATATTTGGGATGAGCTTAACACATGTTTACGGGGACATGTGCCAACGCCCAGGATTTCTAGAAAGCTACGCTACATACTGGTACAAGAATGGAAAAATCTTCGGCAGAATGTAATCCAAAATCTTACCCAAAGTATGCCTCGTCGTTTGCAAGTTGTTAGGAGAAAGCACTACTGAAACTACATTTTTAACACTTTGTTTGTAACCGATTCCTTTGGACTCAATTTTGACTGACTTTAAACGGACAGATGTATTTTAAAGTTTGTACACTTATCAAGAATCGGTGACAATACAATAATTTCATAAGTTTATTCCATTAGCCTGATCAGGATCGCCATGATTAAATAATTTCCTCACGCAGTCTCTTTTAGAGCAAGTGAGACAACGATACTGTCTGCGCATACGTATATATTTTATATTAATAATAATATTCATTGATTTCTTTAGGACATCCTAATATACATACATTATTTAAAAATATATAAATAAATAACATATTAATAACAAAAATGATGATATAGTAGAAGAAAAAACAATAAACGCATTTTTCAATGATTCCAGAATGGTTGGGTTAGGTTATATTACAAAACAGAAAAAGGAAAATCAGGGATGAAATTTTATATAGTTCATGAGTATTTTTTCAATTGAAAAAATTTATTGAATCTTTCAACGATAGTGGGAGTTTGTTATACTCATTCAAACCCTTATAAAAGAAAGACTTCATCCTAATAATCAAATCAGTTCAAGGAAGGTGGAAATTTTGGGAGCTACTCGCTATTGTTAAGTGTTAAGATTTATATATACAGAATTTTTCAAAATAAGTTGGAAGCAAGTTATGTGTTAGTTTGAAAACAGACAACCACTGCAATGTACTTAACATGTTTGATATACTGGTATACCTATTCACTTGTAAAATAATCCCCATTCTATGATTTTGTAACTTTTGTAAAGCCAATAATTAATTTATAGAAGACTCACTATATTCAAAATGTATTATACAATTATGTAATGTAATTTTTGAGTACATCGAAAGCTGAGATATTCTCGAGAAAAAATATATTTTTTAGTAATTTTTCTGTATATATGTATAATCAAAATGAGCATGAAAAGATAAACGATTATCCACCATGAAACCTAAGTATTTGAATTCACTTACGAACTCTATTACATCACCTGCAATTTGTAATCTTATGTTGTGTTTGTTGATGTGTGATAGCTTATAACCAGTTGTTAAGGTCATATATGTTGTATCGTATTGGAATATATAACATATATTTTGTTTTGGGGTTGTTGAGTTTTAGTTTACTGCGATTCATGTACTTGAAAAAATTTCTCAGTTCATTATTCATTTGATCAGAAATATTATCTTTTGAAATTGATAACAAAGTGTCGTTTGCAAATGCGCTTGAAATGACAAGCCAACCAAAAAAATGGAAAATAGATAATACTTTAAAAACTAAAAAATCACTAATAGCAACACAAACTAAAAAATAATTCGAAACTAATTTAAGATTGTGTTCAACATCGATAGTAAATCCTATGACTTGATGTAACCAATGACTTAATGAGTCTGAAATCAGAATAAATCTTTTTACAAAAAAATTGAAGCCATAATAAAGATGTACTTAACTTAAAGCATCCCACCCATTTTTACAACAAAAATATTTTTTTATAAATAGATTTATTCTGATTTCAGACTTATTAAAAAGTCATTAGTTATATCAAGCCATAAAACTTATTATAGATGTTGACCACATCTTGAATTAGTTTCGAATTATTTTTTAGTTTGTGTTGCTATTAAAGCGTGTTTTTTTAGTTTTTTATTTATTTCTTTTTCAACCAAATGCATATCCAAAGTAAAATTGTTTATTTCATTTCCCAGCATGATTGGTTCGAAGGTTCGAGCTATGGATTATTCTTTCTCAAGAAGAAACTGTAAAATAATTTTAGGTTTTTAGTCAGAGAAAAACTTATTATTCTTATGTGTGTTTCGGAAGCAAATGGTACTACGATACGAAAATTACTCGATTTGAACTTCCTGTCGCTGTGAGCTATACAAAAAAAACTGGAAAAACAACTTCCATTCTCCCTTCATCCCCTAAATGACTTGTCGCTATAGATTATTCCGGCCCAATAAACATTGGAACGATATCCGATAAAATGGGAAAGCAGAGTCGAAACATTTGCTTTGTTTTTCCACTGAACCGTAAGAGACTTGTAGGATGGATGGCGCAAGGGCGCAAGAAAGTTTGATTGGACTTTTCCAATTATAGTTGAAATGAATATTTAATTTCTGAATAGATGTCCAAAGTTTTGTGAACTTCCGTTATATCGAAAGGAGATTTGATTTTGAACGAAAGTCATATTTTGTGGAGGAATCAGAAGTTTCTATTGACGTTTTCAGAGATTTTCGTCTTCCACAATTTGAAAAAATGTAAATTTAATATGAATTGAAAGGATTATATTTTTAGGAGAAATTGATTATTGGGAAAGAAAAGTGTTACCTTTCTACTTCTCCATCTTGATACAAAAAAATATGGGAATCTTCAAAAGAAAAAAAGATGGCGATTAATTTCAAAATGAACTCTTCACATAGATGTGTATATCATGCAAAGAAGTAACTTTCAGACACAAACTGGAAGAAAAAGTCTCCCCTGAAACAGCTACTTTCATATAAACATTGAATTACACGAAAGACATTTTTTTCCAAACAAATACTTTCATTTTAAAACACTGAATTACACAAAAAACACTTCTCTATTCAGTTTGAAGAAGTAAAATTTCACTTACATGGAACACTGTCATCCTCAATGGCGGACATCCGGTGTTTCGGAATCAGACACTCATCTTATTTCCTCTTCACACCAATCTAGATAACAATATGAGAAGAATCACTCAATTTATTCATGAAATGTCAACTTTACTTCACGAATGAGTTGATACAAACTGAAACCATAATTATATTCTCGAATGTTTTGAACGTATTTCTTTCCTTGTGTAAGTCAGTGTAGTTGTTTCGAGAGGGCTTTTTCTTCCAGTTTTGTGTCTGAAAGTTACTGTTATGCATGATCTGCACATCTTTGTAGAAAGTTTATTGATATCCTTTTTTCTTTCTTTGGAAGCTTTTTTTTTGTATCAAGAGGGAGAAGTATAAATCCAAATTTAATAATATACGTTTGTTTGATGATGAATTTCACTAGTTCGGACTTCCGTTGTGTAATTTATTAAATTGATTTGAAATCCCGGAAACAACTAAAAAAGGAAGAATTAAAAATGAATAGCTGATAATAACAATTATATTAAGTAAAAATAATTTGAAATTAAATAATAGTGAAATAAAATACAAGTAAAAATAGAACGATTGAACAAAAAATAAAGAAATATAACTGAAAATAAAAATAAAAAGTTATGAGATTCCATGCCACGTTAGATCACGACGTTTAGATTGTTAGTATCTGCAATCGTCTCGGGACTCCTCCGAGAGATGACTATTAATGGGTCGTTCGAGTACTTTCACTTATCCACGCTTTCCATTTTTTCCGCATCACTGGTTCAGTGGGAGATGACCGTTTGGCGGGAGTTGGCTATTTTTCGCTTGATGATGGATTTCCATATGTTGCTGCTTCATCATCAGAACCTGCTTCAGATCCGGTAACACGTAGGAGCCTCATGAAAACCATGCCACCAAACGCGGACTGCGATTCCAAAAATTACATTTACTGGATACCCTGTGGGTGCGGTAAATTCTATATTGGTGAAACTAAGAGGTCATTGAATGTTTGGATTGCCAAGACCCATCAAAACAACATCGAGTGGTCTCAAGCTGAGATCATACATAGGGGGGAACATTGGTTTAGGAGAACATTCAAGGAAGCCGCTATAGTTTTATCTGTCCTTTGTGTACTGTTGTCAATATTGGTGTATCGAAATGAATATAATTTCCGTTATTGCGGCAAGAATTGGCTTTGAAAATGGCCTCGGTCAGCGCCAAACTGCAAACAATGTTGGTTTAAGTCTCTCGAGTAGACAACGAGTATGGCGGCTGTACCACGAAACTGGTCTGCTAACTCGACCTGGATCAGGGCGGGGCAGGACTACACTAGGAATAACCGCTATCTCGAATCTAGCGCATTGAGAAAACGAACAGTTACGGCAGTTTCCCTTAGAAGTCAAAGTGAACAGTTAGAAGTTGAACCTGCTCGAACTAGAGCCACTGGACCGGACACTTTCCCGTAAAAACAGGTTGCAAGATTGAATTTTTCACGAAATCACATGATTTGGACACTAGCGGATTGTTTTCCGATAAATCGCAATTCTTTAGATAGACGTGTACGTCTATACGTATATGTCTAAAAATAAAGAGATATAAATGACGTTAGTCATTTTTTGTTCAATCGTTCTATTTTTACTTGTATTTTATTTCACTATTATTTCATTTCAGGTTATTTTGCTCAATATAATTGTTATTATCAGCTATTCACTTCTATTTTTTTTTCAGTTGTTTCTGGGATTTCAAATCAATTTATATATACGACAATGGAAGTCCGAACTAGTGAAATTCATTCTAGAAGTAGTTGTAAAAATATTCAACATCGCTGAAACAACGTAGCACTTTGTGTGATATGCCAAGTTATTTTCGGCAGAAAGCTCACCTTTTTCAAAATTTAGACAGTGTGTTGTACATGAAACATTACATTTTTATATTTATTTTGCAGTAAAAAATTGGCATTGGGTGATTTTTCTTCCAAAAGTTGGCACTGCTACAATAGTTCTATAATCTGACAGCACCACGAAAAATCAGTTGTACCCATGTTCAAGCTAATGAACCAAAAAGTGCTTCATAAAATATTATGCATGCAGTTTTAAAGACTTTCACCCAACTTCTCTCCACCTGAATCTCCTGTAAAGAGTAGAACACCTGGTACCATTGATATTACTATGTTATTAGTATCTATATATGATTGCAGAAAATTCGATCTCACTAATTAATTTATGGGATCGTTTCGCAACGTTTCGAACATCGACAACCTACACCAAAGGAAGCAACAAATTTTAGGTAATCATATTACAAACAGACTGGAGCTTTGTCGAAAGCCCTTAATGGCGCTACAAGGCAGAAAGGCATTTCTAGTCCTCTTTCAAAGTTAAAAAAGTCTAGTACTGCGATTGTTAGAAATATTCACACCCAGTACAACCATAGGAAATCGCATATATTCACTTGAGTGAGAATATATTAATAATGGACATGGGTGCAGCATTCGGTGCAACCAATTTATCAGACTGAGTGCGGAATGAATCTTCATGTTATGGGATTGTTCCCGTAATAAAATCGTTCAGTATTCCTGAAACATACAAATTGCATACAATTCAGAAATACCTTTCTTGGACAGAGTAGGATAAACTATTTATGTGATTTGTAGCTTTGTTCATGTGTGACAAAACTGTAATTTGTTTCTGAACACACAAAGAAACGCACACACATACTAAATTGTTTCATCCATTTCAAGCAAAATCAACTGCTGTGGTAATTAACCGTTTTTCGTAAAGTAAATAATTGTATGTTACATTTTCTCCAGTAGTATTTTTCAAAAATATTCTTAAACAATATCCCTCCAACAAACAGAGTAACGTAAACAAAGATAGATACCTGATCAAAGCATGATCACCACGCACATTTGCATCTATTGAATAAAATAAACAAGCCTCGCTACGTTGGCCAATCAGATTTAACTGAAATCGGCTGACGGAATTGATTGTTACAGTGTCGGAGTGATCAGTCACATGTTGACGACTGTGGTGTGTACATACACAGTATTTCGAAGTCTGAAATATTTAAAATGTCTGAAAAACTCTACGATACATAGGGAAACGTGAAAGTTGCTATTGTGAAAAGATAAATGTTTTTACCACTTCTATTTGTTACTAACATTACTGCATTTTCGTACTATATGGACATTCTCAAACTTGAACAATAAACTAACAATGATTCATTACATTCGCTAATATATACCATTCAGGTACTTGATTTAGTACCTGAATTTACAGTTCACAATGCACATGTGCCAATTTGAAAACCAGAGAGTAAATTAAATCG
>WOGN01008693.1:0-11164 GCA_015342105.1 Leptinotarsa texana
CAATTTCTTGCAGATTTGGGAATCCTTTTTATAATGTGACTGGATCGTTTCAATGAGGACAATTTTTCATGAAACGTAGTATTGAATGACGCATCTTCATCAGAATGAGACAACAGAACAGAATCGACAGCTCGTGTGAAAGCTGATTCATTCAAAGAAGATTTTGTATTAGAAATTTTATGAACTCTACCATTATGAATTTTGACACCTTCTGTTGTGAAGGATTTTTCACAAATTTTACAGAATTTGTTATCACGAGAAAGGCCATCGTTAGCAGTCATTGAAATGAATGATATATCATTAGTTGTATACAACTACGCTTCAGAATGAGTAAAATATATGTTTTATATGTAAAAAATATATTTTAAGAATACTAAGCTTTTAGTTGAACTGGTCCACTTGAATTGAATGATTTTTTCACCTTCTGAATTTGACGAACTTATTTTAAAATATGACAGTTGTTAGAAAAATTCTTTAAATACAAATATTTTCCTTATTTCGATAAAAACTGGCCGAACTGCAAATTCTGTGGGTCTCTCTTATTGTTATGAATTGTGAATTATTTCGGCAGTGAAAAAAAAACAATTTTTTCACGGTGAAAAACACTTTTTTTTCACAATAAAGGTTTGTTTTTGACATATATAATAAAATTATACAATGAAGTAACAAATATAATTGAGAAATATGGCAAGCCAAAAACGTTTGATGACGCTTTGGATTCATGTTACTATTTCTATTACTGTTTATATCATTTTCATCCCGTGGATTTACTCCTTTCAAATAAAGTGTTTCCCTTGAGGAATAAATACGCTCTTTGATATGATGAAGTATCCTTCGAGTCAATAAAGTGAACAATGTAAAAATGTAGGCTATCATGTATCAATGGGTTGGTTTTCGGGTTTTGCCGTAGTCTTATTTGGTTATAATCTCCAAACGTTCCAACTGCAACTGCGGCAGTCATCTTCAGTGGCCTGGTCGAAGTATTCTTCTTGACGTGTCGACTGTTTGAGTTGAATTCAGTTGAGATTATAACAAAACAAGGCTACAGCAAAACCCAGAAAACAATCAAAACGAAGTGAACAATGGCTATGTGATATGCCAGATTTTTTGTTTTTAATATTGCATTCAATTTGTTGACTATTTATGCCATTCTATTCTTCCAGGTATGATTTGAAAACGACCGCAGCCATTTATCTGCATGATGTCTTATTCTTGGGAGCGATGGGGTTAGTTGGCGGTAGCAGACAAGAAATCTACCCACGCTTCTTGAGGCACTTCAGCATTTTCTCCATCAACGAGTTCTCAGAAGAAAGCATGGCAAAAATATTCACCAACATCTTACTGCTTGGCTGGAAAAACAACGGATTCCCTTCAGAAATAGTGATGGTCGTGAACCAGACAGTGAATGCGAGTCTGGAAATGTACAAGGCGGCCATGGAAAATCTGCGCCCAACGCCGTCAAAAAGTCACTACGTTTTCAATCTGCGAGACTTCTCCAGGCTCATACAGGGATGTGCTATGCTGAAGAAAGAGTCTGCCGAAAATAAAAAGATATTCTCAAGAATTTGGGTCCACGAGGTGTTGAGAGTTTTTTACGACAGGCTGGTAGAAGAGAAGGACAAAGATTGGGTTTACGATAGACTGAGAATGTTGGTTCGGGACTACTTTAGAGAGAATTTTGAGCAAGCATTGGATAATTTGCCGAGAAATGATGCAGGTGAGTTACACATTTGGTCATTATTGCCATTGCTATTTATTACCATTTATTGCAATGTAAATAGATTGAAAGATATTCAGCAATTTGATCATTTGTGTTTTTAGGAAGAAACCCAAACATTTTTTCATTGTACACGTTCAGAAATTCTATCTGTTTTTTGACAGATTCTCCCATGATAGTTTTCTCTTCTAAAGACTTTCTATTATTTTTCTCTTCCTCGTCCAATTCTACATTAACCAGTTATCGGTCTATCACTGCGGTTTATTTTTTCCAAGACCTACATTTTGTGTATTTTTTATATTCTGAATAATTTTTTCTGAACATAGTCAGTCGCTTTTACTTAATTTTATTCCATTTTTTGAAGCATACTTTTCATCAGTAACATGTAAATAGTGCCCTGAAGAAAAAAACACCGGCCGCCAATGGTAGCCATAAACCAATTGTAACGTAGCTGAGAGCGCGCGAATGCTTGATTTTCGCTGCCGTACTAGATGTGGCGAGAATAATGCTACCGGCTTCAATAGAATTCTGAGGAATTTACCAGCGCCTTCAATTGCCAAATATAAGCGCCATCCACTCGACCATCGAAACATGCGCAGCGATTTAGTAAGGCAATAGACATTCAAATAACAGTTGAAATTTTAGTTGAAGTGTTTGTTGTATTTGAAGTGAAATAGAGTCAAGTTTTATTATTCTTCAGTGTAGTCAATTATTGGTCAACCCACGGGGAAGAACGTAACATTTGGTATCAGAAGTGGAATAATTGACTGAACATTTTTTGTTTTATGTTGAAAACAAGAAGTGTCGATTACGACGAGATGGAAAACCTTGACAAAATGTTCGAGGCTGGCGGAAGAACTAAAACGACGAAATGAAGAAGATGAACGATTGAGGGAGGAAAAAAGATTACGCAGAAATGAAGATCATTTATTACTACTGTGTATTCAGGAAAAAGATAGAAACTTGCTGATGAATATTCACGAAACACAGGAAAAAGATAAAAACTTGCTGGTAAATATTCAAGGAAAACAGGAAGAAGACAGAGCAGGTAAATATTCAGGAATAATAGGAAAAGTAGGAAAACGACAATCACAGGTACCTTGATTTATTGGAAGATTTAAAATCTTCGCATGTGAGTGAAGGGAAGGTACAGGGATATATTCAGGAAGAATTTGGAAAAGTATTTCAGGAAACAAAGAAGGAATTGGAAGTGGTCGATAAGAAACTGAAGGGGGTTAAAAGGAAATTTGAAAAGGTGTTTGAAGGAGTCGGAAGAGAACTTGAAAGAGTCGACAAAAATTTTGAAGAGAGTTTTCGGAAACTTTGTAAAGAATTACCGGAACCGAAGGGGATTGCAGTAGAGACATGCAAAAAGGACGTTTCTCTCACATCAGTAGTTTTATCAAAACTGCAACCTTCGATGATGAATCTTCATAGTTAAATTATCGTAGACAATTTGAGGTTGCGGAAAATAATGAGTGGAAAAATGAGGATAAACCAACAGCTCTTATACTTGAAGCTGTCAAAAATGCGTCGCGATAACAATGGAAAGTTCAAGTGAAGAACGAAGAAACAGATCGACTCATGGTAGGTCTAGAAGAACTCTTTAAGAAATATTTGATGAGTGGAACTGCACCCAAGGCACGAGAGCGACCTGAATTATAACTGCGACATAGAAGGACATTCAAGGCGGGACTATCGATCACGTTCAACATCCGACTAAAGAAGAGACTGGCGTTCGAGATCACCCGAACTGGAGCTTAGGGGTTTGGAAAAATCGAATTCAGCCTGCATTAAGAGAAGTATATTGGCTGATGCATTCCAAATCCCTAGGTACACGATTTCCACGATAGGACGCAATAGTAACAGCCTAGTTGCCGACGGATTCCTTAATAATTACCAGTGCCTTTTCACCATCGATAATGGAGCAACGAGGTCAGTAATGAGAGCCGATATTTCCAATAGTAGCAATTTGATGAGTTTATCAGTAGTACCTGTTCTGGAAACAGCCACTGGTGATAGATTGATGGTCTATGGAGAATCTGTACTCAGACTTAGGTTTGGAAATCGCGAATGGAATGAGGAAATTTTACTCGACGTGCCCTCTCAGCGTTATGACAGCGCCAAGAAGGTAATACTAGAAGATTCCAGAATATCTACTAACACTAAGAAAATCATTCCAGCGGAAATTGCTGGTCCTGGCAGCTTGGGTACAGTATTAATACGGCTCTGATACAGAAATGTTTGTCATCAGATCTCTCGTTTAACAAGCAGACCATTCCAGTAAAAATTATCAACCCTAATAATAAGGTAACTCTCAAAAAGGGCAAGTCATAGGCACCTGTGGATCGATTATTGAAATTGCTAGAATCGAGGAAGAACTCTCTCTATAGCGTGCTCAGCAATCCGCAAAGGCACTCATCGACCTTCTCAAGAAGACGTGGAGCCGGCTGTCCAACGAAGAATCATGCAAGGCCACCCGATTCGTAGAGGAAGAAACCGATGTGTTTATGAAGGGCAAAATAATTGCTCGAACAGATTTATTTCAACATCGGTTCGATAGTGCTGATGCCAAGCCCATACGCCAACCACCGAGACGACTTCCTTTCGCAAAGCAAAACGAAGCTGCATCCATTATTGAGGACATGTTGGAGGTAGTAGTAATCGAGGAATCAAACAGCCACTGGTCGTCACCTGTTTTGTGTTAGTGTTTAAGAAGGATGGAAGATTTTGCGTAGACCACAGGAGGCTTAATGATGTCAGCAGAAAGGACAGTTACCCTCTCCCCGGAATAGATGACATCCTGAATATCTTGGCCGAATGTAGATGGTTTTCAGCGTTAGATCTGAAAAGCGGATATTGGCAGGTAGCCGTTCGTCCGGAGACAAAAAGTCAATTGCTTTTTCCATCTGTAATTGATTATACCAGTTTAAGTCTATGTCATTCGAATTATGCAATGCATCTGCATTGAGAAGTGTTTTCACGAGGCTACGGAAAGCCTATTTATAGATTAATCCCAAGAAGTGCTGCCTCTTTCAGGAAAAAGTTAAATTCTTGGGACACGTTGCGTCTTCAGGAGGAGTTGAAACAGATCCAGAGAAAATCAAGACAGTGCAAGAACGGCCAACACCGAAGAGCAAGCATGTCGTAAGAAGCTTCCTTGGACTCTGTAGCTATTACCAACGTTTCGTAAAGGACTTTGGAGAAATCGCCAGGCCGCTGCATAGCTTAACTGAAGAGAGAACACCGGTCCTGGCATATCCAAAGGAGGAGGGCTTGTTTATACTCGATATAGATGTATCCCAACATGGAATAGGAGCAGTACTTTGTTAGGTATAAGAGAAAGAAAAAGTCGTCATCAGCTATTTTAGTAAGTCCCTGGGAACATCCGATAGAAATTACTGCGTCATTAGAAACGAACTCCCCGTGATGGTGAAAGTGGTAGATTAGTACCACTCCTGTTTATATGGCCGTGAATTTTTGATCTGGTCAGACCACTCAGACTTCGGTGGCTGTTCAATTTCAAAACTTCAGAAGGACAAACAGCCAGGTGAATCGAAAAGTTACAAACTAACGGTTTTGAAATTAAACATCGGAAAGGAAGAAGTCACGGAAACGCAGATAGCCTCGTATCACACCTGACCATTGTGTGGCACGATCATTAACAGCCTCTGTGGGTGAGACTATCTTCATGACGAGGCAAGACATCATGAAAGAAGGAAGATCCTGTATTGAAAACTGTACGAGAATGGATTGAGAAAGAAGTGAGGCCGGAATTGCAAGGGATCTCCAAGTACGACCAACAGCAAAAAGGGTTGCTGGCTCTAATGAAACTCCATATGCATTCGAGATGACCTACTCACTTGAAAATGAGAAAGCCCGGATGGAAGAACACACCAACTCCAAATAATCTTGCCAAAGACGTGTATCTTGAATATTCTTGAACAGCTTCACGATGGTCGCACTGGAGGGCATTTCGGAGTAAATAGAACTCTAGCGAGAGTGCGTGAGTAGTATTGGGCCAATTGCCGTCTAGACGTGGAAGAGTGGTGTAAGCGCTGTGACCTGTGCTCTTCGAGAAAGGATTCGAAGACAAGATGAAGATGAAGGTTGAAGCAATACCTCATCGGGTAGGTACTATTTCGAGAGAAACGCAGTTAAATCGCATCGTTATTTGATTATAGTGTTTCTTTTGATATGAGTAGTGGATGAAAGTGGGTACTGACTCTCCTCAGGCTCAAGATTTCTATAGCTATCTATAAATTTACGGAAATTTTTCCTTCTTCATTTTCTTCGGGCTGAACGCTTATTTTCTCTTTTTTTTTTGATTGATTTAGCCGTTACTTGATGAAGATCCATAGTAATTTCATGACCTACCCTTACGATTTGATCTCCACAAAACTTTTGTAGAGTTTTGTTCTATGGAGACCAAATCGTGAGGGGTAGTTTATGAAAGAGCTCATTCTCTCCTTAAGGCCTTGTTTTCTTGTCTTCTTTTTGATGTCCTCTTCTGGTCACGGTAAATGAATAACTGCTTCGGCACCTATGACCTCGGCCAATTTTACTCTCTGTATAGTTTTTATTTTCATAGAATACATTGACTTCATCATCTGACTTTCATCATAATGGTTTTCATCTTCACTAATGTCCCCCCTCATGTTGCTATCTGATTCTTCTCAGAATTTTCCATCTGATTTACTATTCATTAATTCATTTTCAATAAAATTTGTTCCATATTTTCAGAGTAGACCTGAGCTAATCATGCAACATACTTGAAAACACTCGTTGATTCATTTTCATTCGGATTTGACCTTGTTCTGGTATTGTTTTTAGATTCTCAAATCATCTCACATCATATCATTGCTTCTTTACTTCTGAAACCACTATTACGTTAATTTTTCAGCTTCTGGTTATTATCATTTCAAATAGGTATGCCGTCCAAATCTTATCAATTTTTCAGGGGTTTGACTCAGTTATTTTCTCATTGTCTGCCAATTATGTAATGAGAATCCATAACAGTTTATGGTAAAATATTTTCGTTAATGTATGAAATTGGTTCCGACGCAGGTTCCGTAACGAGGATTTGTGTCAACTATCTGTCTTGAGGAACAAAAAACCAAGCAGTTCAGTTGTTCTTGGACAAATTTATTGGTGATGATGAGCACAAAAGTGCAGACTAGCCATTACAAAATTCCTGGTTATGATAAAAAAATCAATCAATCAATGAATGTAGCCGTTATTACTAACATTTTAGGCTTATATCTAGATCAGAATTTACCGTAGAATTCACATATCTGTCGACTCAAAAAAATGCTCCTCTTGTAGATATATTTTTAGGAATACTCGTAAGAAGTATTTTCCCTTTTGAATATTTGAAAACAATTTATTTTTGCTTTGATAATACAATTCCTCTTAAAATTTTAATAAATCAAATAAATTAAGTATTCAAAAGAAACATTACTTCCTTTTCAGATATCGAATGACATTTTACAGATGAAGAATAAGTTACGTTGTATTTAAAACTGAATAATACTGTTCCAGGTGTAGTCACGAAGAGTAACTTGAAGAACTTGATGTTCGGAACTTATTTCGATCAAGATTCCGATGAAGATAAACGATATGAAGAAGTTTTGAATATTCAAACTTTACGAGAATTAGCGGAGAGCTGTCTCACGGAATATAATGCAACACACAAAACGAAAATGGATATTGTTCTTTTCGACTACGCCCTTGAACATTTGTCAAAAATTTGCAGAGTTATGTCCATGAATTGTGGCAGCGCCTTATTGGTGAGTGAAAGGATGTGTATTTAAATTACATAAAATGATTTCAAATTCTGCAATGCAAATAACACAAATTCAACATAATTCAACACATGTCAGTCATAGGTGTACATACAAATTGAAAACTTAGGCAGAATTATTTTTATTTCATTCTGTCCTGTAAGAACTTATCCTGTACTCACTTTTTGTTTTTTAAAGCAATGCTGTCAAAGAAAGGTTTTGGGTTTTTACTTCTCCGTCTTGATAAAAATGTGAGAATCTTACAAAGAAAGAAGGAAGCAATCAATTTCAAAAAGCAACAATGATTTTTAGGTCATGCCAAGAAGTAACAAAAAATACTTTTCCCCATTTAATTTGTATTCTAAACATTTGTTATGGAATTGAAGCTGATATTATTCAAAGGATTCTCACTCGATATACGTAAAATTGGAACTTTACCTCACGAAATGAGTTCAATCTACTCATGTCATTACAGAATGATTTAAGTGTTTTTCGTATTTCGTACTGAAGAGCCGTTACGGCAAGTATCTTACGGCGAAACATTTGATGTCTACCATTGAGGATGACAGTATTCCATGTAAGTGAAATTCTATTTACTATATTGTGTAGTGATCCTGTGAATGATATCATCGGATTCAATTCCATTGAAAGTATTTGGAATACAAACCGAATACGGTAACGTATTTTTTGTATAATTCAGAGTTCGTATAAAAGTATTTCTTTCGAGAGTTTTTTTTCGAATAATTCGATGATTATATGAAAGTAGCTGTTTCGAGAGGGCTTCTGTGCATGATCTGTACATCTTTGTATAGAGTAAATTTTTTGAAATTGATTCCTTCCTTCCTTTGAAAGATTCCTATATTTTTTGTAGCAAGATGGAGAAGTAGAAGGCCAAAACCTTCCTTTTCCAGAAATCAATCATTCTTAAAAATATACCCCTGTCAATTTGAAAGTAATGATGTTTCAGATTCAATTTTTGACCAGTTCTCATTCAAAAAAGATGATAAGAAATTTCAATGAAATCCGAACAAAACGTACACGCTGTGTGAACTAATTTTACCAAAGAGTAAGATTTTGATGAGAATCATAAGTAACTGTCATAATTTGGAGTCATAGCCAACGAACTCTACGAGAAGTAAATGTCATGAATTGGAATGGGGTATAATTTTAGGAAAGCATAATTTTATGAAAGGTTACTTTTACTTTTAGAAGTTACTTTTATAGATAAATGATTTATATATGGACCTATAGGTACCTATTGACACAATTCGGAAACTTTTATTTAAAACTTTTATTTGGAAAATTGGTGATTCCTATTTTATTGGATTTCGTATCTATTAATATGATGTAGGTGTTTTTACTTGTGTAATATTTATTACTACCGACTTTAGTAGAAAGAAAACTGTAGAATATACTTCTTATCATAATTTTTTTGTATCTTTGCTGGACTAGAATTGGTACTAATTAATTGAAACTGTCATATAAAATTTGGTTCTTTCGTAATATATGAATACAGAAACAAATAAAATATCGCCGATACATGCCCATTAGCTGTAATTATAATACTAAAATTTTGAACTCGTCTCCTACGTCGCCTCAAGCAAGAAATCTTGCTTAAGGTAGCTATTGCATAGCGAAACACGTGTCGTGGTTTTGTGAACCTACTATAGTGAAAATCAAGTAAATCTACAATCACACAATTATTAGAAGCATTCATGGATTACCATATTTGGAACCAACATTGAATTCATATAAAAAAAACTATTAATTGGACTCAATGCACTCAAAATTATCTGTTTCTTCTCTCTGTTGAAAATAATACAAATAGATCAAACTTCGATTTGATTTGAATAGGATGTATTAACCATCATGCCACAATACAAACCAAATTATATTCGAAAATTGTCGAAAATTATTGTGGAAAAAAAGTCGATATCACAATGTGATCATTATATATAATTCAATTTCAGAGAAAATGAAGATGCATTATTCCATTACAAAATCCAAATAATAATTGAGAAGAATCTAATTAGTAAAATTTCTTTGTTTGCATTTTTTTAATTACACTTGAATTCTTTTCCAACATGTACTTTCTGAAAACAATTTCATATTTTAGTGCATCTCATTATGACGTTTTATCAAGATGTGTTGTGTATTTATTGTGAAATATCTTATTTCTGTTATTATAGTTAGTAATGCTCTTCAATTGGCGTATTCAATGTTTTTTTGGAAACATAAACTGAATTGAATCAAATGAATTGTTCTGGACGGTGTGTTTGATCTTGGTGGTGCCTTGGAAAACCAAGGCTAGTGCCTTGGTTGTCCGAGACTAGTGCACCACCATCATATCCAAAAGGATATCCCCTATCCTTCTGGATTTCTGGTGCTGTATAATGGCGATCTGTTTGCAAATTTTACAGTCGATGTATTGAGATGTATCAAGATGTCATTTGTATAAGGCAGATGTTCATTTGTCGCAAATTCCAAGTTTGTGTTCCTCTAATCCTCTAGGCCGACGTATGTCCTGCTGTCATTCCTTCCTATGTCATCTGCAGTTTCTCTGACGTAGGGCAGGATAGCATTGATGTCTTTTGTATTTGTTTCCTCATCATTTTTCTCCTTTCTTCGGTGTGTTAATTTTGTGTATTGAATGCTATTTATATTCATTCTGCTGAAGATCTTTTAGTATGTCTTTCATATCTTCATATTTTCTTTACTCGTTTAGTAGGCGTTCCTATCTAGACATAAGGGTGTTGACTACCTCTTATATTTGTGCAGGATGATGATGTGACTCCGTGTTCAGGTATCGGTTAGTATGAGTTCCCTGTAGACTGTGTGCCGATATTCTCTGTTGGGTTTCATTCTCACTTCCATATTTAAGAAAGTATATTATTTCTGTGGTGAACTGAAGTAAGTTCAGGTATGCCACCAACAGCAAACACACCGTCCAGAACAATAAAGTGTCACGTGATGTGTCATGCTCTTCGGTCGAGCGTGACACACCCCACCACCCAATTATCCCACTATTCAACTGGCTTCCTGCCTGACATATCATGTTTATGAACATCATTCACCTCGATAAATTGAAAGAATTTATTTTATTTCTTACGAAATGAATGAATTTACGGACTCTTCATTTATAAATAGTTTCTATATCTAATAATTTATTAGGTTTGTATAAATTTCCAGTTGGCTCCCGATAATCTAGTTCAAGTTAGGAATCACAAGTTGAAAGGTAAGACCTCGTTAGTCCTTAGCTCGCACAAGTTTCGACTTCCGATGGTTGTCGTTCGTAGGGGTGACACAGCTGGCTAACGGAAAAACAGATTTTAAACAGATTTTATGGAATCATTTTGCAATTTTTGTAATGGGACATTTGTAGAAATATTGTCTTAACCTCAAATAGCTACTAAATATTGTGAATTTTATATAGTAATGTATGTTTTCACGACTGGCGTCAAAGTTTTGGTTGGTTTCCGGGTTTTGACGTGATATTTTTTGGATACAATCTTCATATCGGTTTCGGGTCTATCGGTTAGTCGTATTGACCGAATGAAATTAATTTCTGCTTTTCATAGTGGGAAATAACTTGCATGAATCTTCAAAACGAAGACGTTTCACAGGTGCCTGATGGTTTTATTTCAACTCTCTGCGCGGCATATAT
>WOGN01008694.1:0-11164 GCA_015342105.1 Leptinotarsa texana
TCTCCGCAGAAGTAAGGTGATCTCTGCGGCTTTTATTTGAGCTTTTTGCTGAACGGGTTCCAACTCGGTGACAGAGTTGTGGTCACCTCGTTCAGAGACGAAAACTATACCGAGTTCATCAGCTACTCGGGTAGCTGCCCTAAAGAAAAATGCTCCAATTCCTGCTCTCTCATGGTCACAGACCGTGCAGAGAAGAGGATCCTAACATACTGACTACTTTACAGGCTGTATCCAGTACCATTCTGTCATGTAGACACTTCAAACTAAAAATTCCTGTTTTTGGGGAAAGTACATCCGTGGAACGAACGACTTGGGATGCAAACTTCTAGAGAGATGCATCATTTTTCGGGTTTTTACGTCGAGTTCATAAGCTCCTTCCGAGTCCACTTTACTACCCCAAACGAGTAGAGTAAGATTGGAACGGCACACATATTTGTTGCAGCAACTTTGTTCTTTCCTGACAGTTCCGATGACCAGATCTGCCGAAATTTGTGCAGATACTTACCGCGGAGAGAGTTTTTCACTACTGTTACCTCTTGTGAGTGGCGTTGTTCTCTCCCGAAGTATACGTCTCTCCGGCATCCAGATGGTGTAGCATGATTCCATCTACGAGCTGCACATCCTCTCCGTAGTCCCCGCATCGTCCTTTTTTGAGATGGACCATTGCATTGTTTATCCTGAAGTTCATACCGATAGCATGCGTGTACCTTATGCCTCCGGTTTCCGGAGGTGCCACAATGATGCCCTCGAGTATTTCTGAGCACAACGGATAATGGCCATAGTGAGATGCAGAAGAGAAGGGGACTGAGGGAATCCCCCTGAAATAAACCCCTTCTGAAAGTGACCCACTCTGTTTGGACTCTTGCTTGGCCAAGTGTTATGGTGAAGCGAGTTCGCCAAAGTGGTTTCAGTTGTTCAATGCATATCACTATGTTATCGGGTACCGCAAGGTATCTGAGCGAATGCAAGATGAGCTCATGCGAAATGTATCAAATGACTTACGGTAATCGATCCAGGCCATAGAGAGGTTACGCTTATAATGTATCGAGTCCTGCCTTACACATCTATCGATGAGCAGGATCTATTTACATTCAACGACTCATCTCTTCGACCTTCTCTGCTCATATATCTGTTTGAACACTTGGTCAACTGCGGTGAGTATTCGTGTGTATAAGATGCTTGTAAACAACCAATACAAGCATGTTATCGGTTTGTAATTCTTAGGAATCTCCGCTTTTTGGGATGAGAACGGTCCGCCCCTCCACAAACCAATCTGGAATCGGCTGCTCTTCGTCCAGCCATGAGCTGAAAACTCTGGCCTGATGGCGGTGGGTACTTGGTAGTTTTTTCGTCCAATAGGTGTAACAGCTAGACTTTTGAAAAACCGTATTTCCTCACATAAAAGTGATTGTAGGCTACACACTAAGAGGTGTGCACGAAGTGAACATGTCTAGAGAGAGGCTCATGCAACTGACTTTGATTCTGTCAAAATGTTAGCTGTAGAAAATAATGTTTTGAAGAGACTATTCTTGAAAATGACATCTATCTCACAATTGCAAAATTGATTAAATACAAAAACAGATGTTGATCATTTGAGTGGAATGTATTCATATTTACTTGTAATCAATATTGTAATTCATATTGCGATTACGATCGTAACCAATATAACTTTTTTTTTTCAATAAATTTCATAATGATACCTAGAAATTTCAACTTGCATAATACTGTTTTTTAACTCCATAAATCACTCCTTCAAGACATCTACAACTGTTGTTTTACTAAATTTGCTTCAGCTGCTTAGACCACGTGATTCCTCCTCCAGAATAATTCAAATGACATTTCCATTTTGTTTGTAACCTGTTTGAGTTTCACATGATTCATGTATAAAATGAATTCTCAAAAACCTATTTGAATTGTGATCAACTATATACTTTTCACTCACCATCATTTCATTTATCATTCCATCATTCAAAAAATACCTATAATCCTATTCATCATCTAGTAGGTTCCTGATGATGACAATATTCATTGTCGAAATTACTTTTGAATTATAATATTGATGATTTCATTTCAAATACTACGTGAGTATCAACTAATTTATCATTCTATCAGTTAGACTACAGATGACTACCTCAGTCTGAAGTAACATTGACAGATGAATATTTCAAGATGGCATCTCGGCGCCATCTAGGAAAAAATAAATGGAAGGGGGGGTCTTGTGACACATCATTTTGAAGCTCCTAAAAAATAATTCCAACCTAGAATATGAAGTCAATATCTTCACCTACTATACAAAATGGCGGAATATTTAATAATTTTCTGAAGACAAACACATTAATATCGATATTTCTTGAAATATTTTTTTTATCTGCTATATGGCAAATCCAACAACCTGATAAGGTTTGTTAAGTTATTTATTGTTCATAAAAACAACAAAAAATGTCAATATGATAATAAACACTATTGTTCAGTTGGAATATTCTCATATAGTTTTCGGTTTTACTAGTAGAAAGGTACCACATCAACAATCTCTGAAATGGTAAAATCTCGTCCATTGGAAAAAAATAGAAGCGATTTTTATTTAAGGGCGACGCATAACTTTCATAAGACCGAAAGAATTTTCAATGAACATTTTCCGAACCGTCCTATCTGTAGAATGTATTTGAGGGAACTTGTATTCAAATTTACAACTACCGCTAGTGTACATAACAAAAAACCCCCAAGTCATACGTCCATTCCGGAAGAACAGATGGTGAGATGGTAGTGAATCCTGATTAGTCAACTTATTACGTCGCGAATGTTGGTGAGGTGTCTTCTTCCTCTGTGTGGAGACTTTTGAAGAGAAATAGGTATCATACATACAAAATTGAAATGGTAACCAATCAACTGAACATGACTATGATCGAAGAACAGAATTCTGCGAAATCATGACGGAAACAATTGCATGGCATGCTACCTATCTTCACAATATTCGTTTCAGACACGAATGTACATTTTTTCAAACGGCAATGTTCACAGACAAAATTGCCGTCATTGGAGTGACACTAACCCTCACGTTTTCCGGGATACAGATACCCAATATCCAGAAAAAATTAACGTTTGGGCAGGAATATTGGGAAACCATATATAAAGACTGCTAGCTATTGAACAAAATTTAACAGGGAAACTGTATTTGAATATGCTAGAAACTACTCTTGGCCCTCTCATCACTGAAATCCTCGAAGCGAATTCTAATGTATTCGATATGGATATTGTATTCCAACAAGATAGAGCACCACCACTAAGTAAGAAACTATTTGGATACTACTTTTCCCGGTCGTTGGATTGACCGTCCTACAGAATGGCCAGCCCGCTCGCCAGATTTGACACCTTTGGACTTTTTTTTATGAAGCTATTTGTAATAAAAGGTGTACAAAACTGAACCTGCTCCAATATTGATTATACGAACTGACCTAAAGGTTATGTCCCATGTTATGTATTTAAATGTCAATGTATTCCGGTAATTATCAAAAGTTTCGCCATTTTGTAGTAGTTGAAGATATTGACATTATAACATTATGACAAGACCCCTCTTTTTAAATGTTTTTCCCCAGATGCCGCGCAGTCGCCATCTTGAAAGTTTCATCTGTAAATTTTTCTTTACAATGTAAGTATTCATGCATCAATTTGATTATCCCAAATTTCAATTTTTTCAGTTGACCGTTAAAAAAATAAAACTGGGAAGACATTAAAGAAATGCACTGTATTTTTGTCGAAAATTCTGGTATAGAAGCACTACAGTTTTTCCCTAAAATCTGTCTGAAAGAAGGAAATATAACTATTTTGACTATTTTGTTAAAAATTGCGTTATAGTCGTCATAATAATAATTTGGGAAAGATCGTCAATGAATGATAAAAGCAACCATGAGTCAATATTGAAAGCCTTGTTGATTTATCGATATTTCATTGAAAGCATATAAAATTATTTCCACACGCTCAGAAAAATTATACAGAATCGATGCTGTTTACCATAATATTCGATTAGAGTCGGATCACTGGTTTTAATTTCGGAATAATCCTTGGAATAATCAAGCTATATAACTATAATAGGTATTCTTCTAGACGTGCTTTCCACCAATCGAAATGACATCATCGGTAGATGTAGATATAGTAGAATTCCCAAATAGTATTCACTAAATTCTCATTAGAAATATTATTGCATTGAAACGAAAATATTCTTGTCAAGGTTGTGGTTCTATTTATTTTATCATAATTTTTTCTCATCTGTTTTGTATAATTTCCGTACGCCACTGTAATAGACAGATAAAGGCAGTAACTTCAGTGATTTCTGAGAATTTAGTGCCTACTATTTTGGACTTATTTTTATAGTATTGATTTCACATGACTGTGAATGAATATTACAGTTGCATTGACAAATCACTCATAAATTTCATTAGTTCGGACTTCCATTGTCTGATATTATATAAAATGATTTGATATTCCTGAAATAACTAAAAAGAAAAATTGAAAAATTGAAGAAGAAGAATAAAAATGAAACAAAAACTTGAAATGACATATAGTGAAGTAAAATAGAAGTAAAAATGAAACAAATTAAAAAAATATAAATAAAATAAAAAGTGAAAAGTTAAGAGATTCCAAGCCAAGTTAATTCACGACGTTTCGATTGTTAGTATCTACAATCGTCTCCGGGTGATTTCCTGAAATCCCTGGATTTCAAATCATTTTATATAATATCAGACAATGGAAGTCCAAAATAATGAAAGTCATCATCAACCATTATCAATCACCTTCAAACAAACAAATCACTCACTCATTCACATAAACAAAAATAATATTTGAAATTATCACATTCATTATCAACAATTTTATTTGAAGCATTATAAACTTATAAACTGAATGGTTCAGTTGATAATTGATGGAATGTTTCATAAATTTATACACCCCTGCTAATACTTATCAATGCTGCTAATAGTTATCGATGTCATCTTGATTCAATGAAATTCAGTTTTTCACGTAATTAAAATCCGATTCAGCATCAAACACTGAATTTCGATATACTGAAAACCATATAAAGTGCGTGTTTCCATATTCACCAATATCCATCAATATCGATAATGGAGTCAACAATGATGATTGAATTTGAAAAGATTTTGCGGCAAAAAGAAAGCCAATAACCCCTACGCGTCTGTGTAATACATTTTGTTCTATAGTTTAATATTGCAGACGAAACTTTATTAGCACTACATTGTCCCCAGAATTTCTTATCTTCCTTCCACATTCTTGACGTCTATAATACGTGTTCACGCTACTAGATAATGTGGTGAATGAATTTTCTGTGGAGGCGAATACATTTTTGAGTTTCGGGAATTATGTTTGATATATTAGAGAATAGATTACTCAGAATGTTATATAAATTCAAAAGCATTACTAAAAATGTTAACTGAACTTCATCCAAGGCATCGTGTGTTTTGACATACTAGTATGTGATATTGTGTCGTCTACAAGTATTGATATCGAAACGGGCCCCGCTGTGGTGATTCCACAGAAGCGCAGAAGGCCATATATTTTTATTATTGTTTATTCGAATTCAATCTCGAAATTTCGAGATTACATTAGTTTAGTTAGTTTGAAATTTCAAATATTTCAAGGTCATTCGAATTGAATATTACTGGAGTTTTTTCCCAACACCAAATCGTTATTTTCAACACCTCGACACGTGTTTCGATTCCCAAGTGATCATCTTCAGACAGGAACATTGAAACTGTTTCTCAAAGAGGAAGATTAATCAGGATGAAGATTAAAACTGTTTGTCAAAGAGGAAGATTAACCAGTTTTCGATCACTTGGTGATCGAAATACGTGTCGAAGTGTTGAAAATAACGATTTGGTGTTGGGAAAAAATTCCAGTAATATTTATTACTACACCAAAGGTTACAAACAGTGCATCATAAGTCATTCGGACTGATCAGAGAGGAAGGTCCTGGGCCATCAGAATGAAGTAAGTGAATATCATTTGGGTGGTCGTATTAGATGAAATTGAAGTAGACATGAGGTTTCACTAATAATAATAATTAGAAAAGAAAGTTTTTGACTTTCTACTACTCTATCTTGATACAAAACATATGAGAGTCTTTCAAAGGAAGGAAAGAAACAATCGATTTCGAAAGAAGTAACTTTCAGACATAAACAAGAAAAAAACTCTCCTGAAACAGATACTTCCATATAAACATTGAATTAAATGAAATAATTTTTTTTTTCGAAAAAAACACTTTTATGTGAACACTGAATTATACAAAAGACACGTATCTCTACTCAGTTTGTCTTCCAAACATTAGTCATGAAATCAAATAAGACATTATTCACAGGATTTCCTAAATGAAAGGTAAAACTTTCACCTACATGGAACTCTGTCATCCTTACTGGTAGACATCGATGTTTTGTCATAAGACACTTGCCTTCAGTACCAATAAGGATAACATTATAAATAAAAACACAAAATTCATTTAAAAATTATGATTTTCATGTCACGAAATGAATATCATCACGACGACATCGTGATGATATTCATTAACTCATTTGATAAAATCCCAGCCGACAGAAATATTGTTTGAATTGAAAGGGTTATATTTTAAGGAGTGACTAATTTATGAAATTACACTAAAGACGAATTTCTTCGAAACAAATACTCTTATGTGAACAATGAATTATACAAAAAACAATTTTCCCCACTCGGTTTGTATTCCAAACATTCATTATGTAATCAAATGAGACAGCATTCACAGGATTCCTACACAATATGCTGAATGAAAAGTGAACATTTCACTTACATGCAACACTGTTATCCCCACTGATAGACATCGATGTTTCGCTGTAAGAAACTTCCCTCAGAGCTCTTCAGTACTAATCTGGAGCTGTTTCACGAAAGCTTTTTCCTCCAGTTTTTGTCTTAAAGTTACTTCTATGTATGATCTGCACAACTATCAATAGAGTTACTTTTTTTGAAATTGGTTGCTTCCTTTCTTTCTTTGGAAGATTAGAAAAATGAACACTGGGACCTGAATCGACTGAAAGAGGTTGATACAATTAATATATTGGCAAAACGACATAGCGGCATGTCGAAGGCATTATTGGTATCTCAACAGTTGACTTATGTGAGAGTGAAAGACGAACGAAAATATGCGCATAAATGAGTCAGAAAGGGCTGACGTCAGTAAGTGGTAGAGAATAAAAAACGAACATGGCGCTCAGAAGGTCACTAAGTCGCAACATCATTAATATGAGTGGAGAAGGAATGCAAAATTTACCAACAAAGAAAAACAGACATTCTGTCGAAAGGGCACTATAGTAGGATCGTCACGGGCAGCTCATCAAAAGTAAGGAAAGGAAGGGATTAGAAATCTTTGGAGAAAAAAAGATTGAGGCATGCCAGAAGGGCACTGAGCCGTGTCTTTGTGTATGATAGTTAAATTGCTACATGCAGTGCATCAAATAAAAGGGTGTGGTTCTCGAATAGGTATACGGATGACTTTTTGGTCTTTAAGAAAATCATCGCTTGGTCCTAGGATCAGTTCTCGTTCAGGGTGTAGTCATTGAAACGATCCCCGAATTATTGGTCTAGATAATGTAGAGATAGATTGTGAAGTG
Organism: Leptinotarsa texana; assembly: GCA_015342105.1. NCBI lineage: Eukaryota > Metazoa > Arthropoda > Insecta > Coleoptera > Chrysomelidae > Leptinotarsa > Leptinotarsa texana. Next base: position 7,644 of record WOGN01008694.1, read on the forward strand.
AAGCACATCAAATGAAGTGAAAGGGGGTGGGGATACTGGATTCATTGACGAAAAGAAACATACATAATGGAGGTTGTTTAAAATAAAGGAATAGTTGTTCAGATCAAAAAAGGAATGTTATGGTGGCATGTCGAATAGGCATTAGGCATTAGGTGCGAATGTGATAGAAACATTTGGAAATTTGTATGAGAAGCATATGTAAAGTTGTGTAAAAAAAATATGGAAATTTGATTCTTCACTTTTGACATATATCTTAAAGTTTCATGCAAAATTAAAACCTTCTGGTAATGAAAAAATCACCGTATACTAAAAAAGATGATACATGCAATCGTGTGGGGATTGCAGTATCAAGAGATAATTTTTTTTCACATTTTTGTTGATGTATGCCATAAAATGACTATGATGTAAATTTTAAATACATTTCCTCAGTAGAATTGTGCCATTATACTCTTTCCTCTTGGTGAACGAAATAATTAACCAACAATTTCTCATGTTGTGGAAGCCGATGAGAAGTTGTAGGTATACGAAATATTTTATTGAATAGAAGAAAGTTTTTTTGTATAATTCAGTGTTCGTATGAAAGTAGTTGTTTCGGAAGTATTTTTTTCTTTCATGTATTTCAATGTTTACATGAAATGAGTTGTTTTGAGAGAGCTGAGAGTTACTATTTTGCTATACAAGTAGAAAGCCAAAACCTTGCTTTCCCAGAAATTATCCTCTTCTAAAAGTATATTTTTTCAAATTTCATCATTAATCCGATAGTATAAAGGCAATCGTAGAATAATTTGATGTACCTGTAACTGATGAAGCTGCTGAATATTACTGAAGTTTTTTTCCAACACCAAATCGTTATTTTTACACCTCGACACGTGTTTCGATCACCAAGTAATCATCTTCGAAAGTAAGATAAAACTGCTGCTGTTTAGTGAAACGCGTTTTAAGTGGAATCAGTTGGAGAAGTTATGTTATTATTATTATCATGAGTAATATAAAATACTTTATGACCCATTTCTCTGGTTGAAAGGGTAATTGTATTCACACTGAATAGTTATATAAACGTTTACAGAATCCATACAATATTGTAACACCATTATTGATTTTGAAAGATTCCTAAAACTACTAGTGGAACATATTCTTGTGTTAATATTCTCTATAAAAATCTGTTTTATGCTCTCGACAATACCAATCAAGTTAACTATTTTTTCACTGATGGAAAATGTGACGGTGAAATATGTAGGACAATTTTCAGTGTGCTGTATATACCATTAATTTCAAGGCATGATTTTTCTTGAATTAAAGCATTTTGAGTTCAACGATTTTATTAAGGTTGTCCTGTTCGTTCGTTTGTTTATTTGTGTGGGTTGAATTTTGTACTTGAAGTTTGACACCCCTTCCTGTCGACATATTGATTTGGAATTTGGTGCATTAAGTTTTCATGACAATACAATTGCATGAATTTTGTATTATTATAAACCCAAAATGGCCGCAGCTACGATACGGTGGATGACATATGTTTCACAACTGCTTAAATATGAATATCAAATGACAAGGCTTGTAAAGACTAGTAAAATAGCAGTACACTTTGAAAAATATGTAATTTCAAGATTGACGCAGCTACAAAATGGCGGATCACATAATTTTTCACAACCACCCCAATATGACTGTGGATCCCATGGAATATTGATAAGTAAAGGTATTCCACTGAAATCGTTTGTTTCATATCTCTCTTAATGAAAACAAGTTGACTCTATTCATGATGTTGTGTCTGACCAAGGTCATATTGAAAATGGTATTTGTCAAGGGTCTGTTTTGGGACCTATAATGTTAATCATTGACATTAATGGTTTTCATCACTTTCTACTGCCGAATGAATCTGTATGATTTTCTGATGATACTACCATAATAAACTCCGACAAGAATATCAATGCTCCACATCTTGCCATGGATAGTGTAATTGCAGCTAATAAATGGTTCGCAGCGAATGAATCAAATCTAAATCAAGACAAGACACAATATACAACTATCTCTTCAAATATAGAAGTCACACTGAGTTTATAAGTGAAATTATTAGGAGTATATATTGATGACAGTTTGTCTTGGGTCAGTCACATGTATCATTTATGTAAAAATGGATCAAGTATAATACTCATGCTCCGGGTACTGACACAAATACTTAGCTTCACCGTTTGTTCGAAGGTGATTGACAATGTTTCGTGATGTATTTCATCAGTTCGGACTATTGTCTAATATAACATAAATGATTTGAAAACCGTGAAAAAACAACTGATAAATTAATAATGTTACCCGGAAATAATAATTTGGTTTGAAATCTTTCAATTTTTATGTCTAATTTTTGTTAATAATATTTTTTTATTTTTCAGCTTTTATTATTATTTTAATTTTTATCATTTGTTTAGTTGTTGCTTGTATGTTATTTCTTTGTAATATCAGTTTTTGTTAAATGAAATTGTTATTTTCGGTGAATCTTATTAATTTTTTAATTGTATTTTTAGGGTTTTCGAATCATTTATATTATATTAGACAATGGAAGACCGAATTGATGAAATACTCTGCTTTACAGCTCTTAAAATTGCTTATTATTCCGGTAAAGTTTTCACTCTACACGAAAAGCCATGAGGATTTCAACAGGGGCGGATAGTCGAACTCTTTTTACAAAACTGAAATTTATGAATTCCATTAGTTAACATCTATGATTCCGTGTCAAAAATTCATAACAAGAAATATTCATTGACCAAAGGGTCAGACTACCATAATTACCTAATAAAATCCGGAAATCTTATATGTCAAAAATATGGGTTCAAAGAATTTAGAAAAAATTAAATGTAGCTTGATATTCATAAAAAACTTTTAGATTACTTTAAAAATCTTCCTCATTTTCTCCAAACTTACTGTTTTCACTTCACTTCAGAGTTTCGCAGTGTCAATTTTCCTCCGCTCTATATTAGTTGAATGAAATAAACTGATCGTACTCCTACTCTTCTCAGTTTCGAACAACGAACAATGGGTTCCCTTCCTTGATACAAAAGTTATCAGAACACCAGATAATACTCTACGCATAGATTGGTATCGCAAACCTATCAGTTCTGGGAGGTTCTTGAACTATTGGTCATACCATAAGCAGTCAACGAAAATTAATTTGGTCAAACAAATGAAGAATCGCATTCTGCAGATTTCCGATCCCTCTTTTCATAAAAAAAATTTAAATATACTTTTCCAATTATTCATTAACAATTCCTACCCAGATCCTCTACTTAAGAAGATCTTATTTAGCACGTCTACCATGGACGTGCAAGTCAATAATAATAACCAGTTGGATGAAAATCCTTTAGTGTCTGACAATGTCACAATTGGGACTGATCCACCTCCAGTTCCTATATTATTCTCCTCTTTACCATACATAAGTGATATGACACCAAAGCTATGCAGAATTTTCAAAGATTTAAATGTAAAAATAGCCTTTAGAACCATTTTCACCATTAATAAACTATTTTCTAAACTTA
>WOGN01008695.1:0-11163 GCA_015342105.1 Leptinotarsa texana
CAATACTTGGCGGTTCGCAGTTCAAACTTATCTCGAACATGAAGAACTCTGGGAGTGCGTCACAGGTACATAGAAAGATGAAAAAAGATCACTAAAGCAATCACTAAAATAATTTTGCTAATTGATCCCATCAATTATGTTCATATCCAAGATGCACCGACAGCAAAGGCTGTTTGGGGCGCAGAAAGAGATGGAGATGGTATCGAGGTGATACGTCGCCAGCGCAAGCATGACAGTTTCGGTGTTGTGAGTTGCGAATGGGACGATGTAGCATTTGAAGCGTTGCCAGTTTTGAAATTAGGCATGAAGGGCTAGCAATACTACTCAATAAAAATGATATGGTAATGAGACGAAGACAGGAGGGTCTAACGTTTCAACATGCGTTCCAACATGTTAGAAGGACACTAAGTCATATCTTCGTTAACCACGTTGGCATCATCAGGGAAAGGCGGAGATGGCAACCGAAGGTGTCTGGGAGTAACGTGTTGTAGAGTTAACGTTTGAAGATAAGGTCAATAAGGAAGCGAAGTATTCAATACGTTGTTTTTCGTGAGTTTCAACCGTTTTGTGGGCGCATATTCGTCATCGTTTCGTCCTCATTGTCGTAGCCGTTTTCGTTTTCCGTTTTTGTCAAAGGTATATTACTATAAGGCGGTGAGGTTAGGTGAAAAAGGAAAAATGTAAAATTTACAATGAAAATTCATTACACGATTTAATTTTGGTAACACATCACAAAGCCTTTTGTATAGATGTCTACGTTTAGGAGACCGCAATTCTGGTTGGTTCGGTTGCGAATGTGATACATACAGGGTGAAACACCTTCGTTGCTGTCGAATGTGGGAATCATCCATGTCTTATTGCTTCGCAGGTAAATAGGAATGTTTTTAATGTCCTCTCACATAAATGACATCAATACCTTGTAGATTTTCCACGAGGACGACAACCAAGTGATTACATTCCACAAAGCTAGAGGAATACTTCAATCCGTGAATGTTTCACTCAAAGTAACAGACGGTACGGCGATCTTCTCTACTTAAATAAAAATGGTGTGTTTGGCATAGTAAAAAGTTACTTCATTGAATTCCAATCCTGATGGCAATTTCTTCGGGATGGAATGTCTGCTCGACGGTGGAGCCTTATATATCCAAAACAGCTATTCACATGTTGACTCTGCGATTGATACTGAAGCAAAATCACATGTTCCATTCAATTTTTTAATAATTTCGCTGAGAAGAAGGTGCTCTATGACAGTGTCGTGCACAATGATGCAATAATATGCTCTAGTATTTTGGAGAAATCCTTCGGATGCTTCGATTTCAAGTTTTACGTCAATACTGGAACTTTTGATGCTCTCGTTCCTTCTGAAAGAGGATTATATTGATCAGTAATTTTGTAGCTGAGATCGAATTGCGAATATTTGAAATAAGCTTGCGAAAAATTTTCCTTTGTAAAATTCAGATGCATATTTTCTTTGGGGTAATTCTCTCTGTTTAGAGTGAGCGTTATATTGGTGATATTCCGATGATTGAATATTGTTGGATCATTGTTGACGTTAGTGTAATCACGATTTTTTTAAAACAATCACATAGCGAGGGCTTTCGGGGAAGGAGTAAGTCTAGACGGCCCACATTTCATTTTTCGCACCTCGTGTGAGAGAAGGCAGCATATGAAGTTCCCATTTTCTGAATGGTAAGAGACTGGGAGTGTCAGCTTGGATAGCTTTCAAAAGTTATAATTTAATTTAATCATGCGGAAAGATTCGTTTAACTTTGAATTCAATATTTTAATTTTCCAACCTAATTTTCATTTTTGATGTAAGTGCAGCAGAAGTCTCTTCTATTTTGAAACAGTTGCTATCATCTCCAGCTCGTACTAATGTAACGGTATGTTCATCATAGGAAATACACTGATAATCGTTGAAAATATTCAAAAAGTACTTGATGGGTATGAGCATATTGAACGTTAGATGCGTTGCGTTGATGTATTGATAAAAAAAATTCAACCGGAGGTGGCCAAGTGTTTTGATATTTTCGTCAGTGTAGGTGAGAAAGCCTCTAACAGTACTAAAAATTCCAAGTTCACAAACTGCTTTTAATTCCCTATCGTTCTGCTCATAACTGGCAGAGTAAAATGTGAAAGCGCCAGCATTGTTTACGAATGACACCTTACCGTCTCCTTTGGTTTTCTTAACGTCTCCGCTAATGAATGGTCTGATCCAAATTTGAATATTAATTTAACAGTGGACAGTTCAGATTACGGCATTGGAGCAATTATTTCGCTAGTAGGACGTAAACCAAGGCAGAAATTGGATATTTAGCAATATATAAAGAGGACACCACAATAGTATGGGGTATTAAGCGGTTTTATTAGTACTTGTATGGAAAAAAATCCACTCTCATAAATGAAAATAAGGCTTTAGTTTCCATTTTTGGGACCAAAAAAGGAATACCTTTCCTAACTGCTAATAGACTGCAACGTTATGCAGTTTTCTTGAGTGGCTTCGATTTTGATATCAAATATATCCATACTAGTAGAAATATTGCAGATTTTCTAAGTTGGCTACCGATAGCAAATAACACCAAAAATGGAAATATTGAATAAGAGTTTTCAGGTATGTATCTCATTAGTGAAAATTCTGAAATCCCCATACATGTAGATTATGTAAGACAGAAGTCAAGAAAAGACCCTATTGTATTATATTATAGTATTGGAATACGTGAAAACAGATTGGCCGAAAAATATTGATTTTGAATTAAAACCATTTTTTAACGGAAAACTAGAACTCAGTACTGAAGAGGTTGTACTACTGTGGGATCAGAAGGTTGTTATAATCTTCCTTAGAATATTCAATGTTGAATGAGCTGCATAGTACATATTTTGGTATAGTCAAAATGATACTATTGGCACGATCCTATTTTTGGTGGCCCTCTCTAAATAACGATATTGAAACACTTCAGTAAATTATGTGATAAATGCCAGAAAGTACAGACAAATCCTCCCAAGGCTACCATGTAAGGGTGGGCTGTCCCAGATGGGTTTGGTCCCGAATACATATTGTTTTTGCTGAAACGAAAAAAAATTTTTTTTCTTGATTATATTAGATGCTTTCTCAAAATGGATTGAGGTTTTCCCTACGGCCTCCATAATTTCAACTGCCACTATACTAAATTACTGAAAGTGTTTGCTAGATATGGTTTAGTTAAAACTTTAGTTAGCGATAATGATCCTCAGCAGTGTTTAGTCGAGTTCAAGCATTTTATTCAAATAAATGGTATATAACACATCCACCACAACAGTTCACCATTCTCCACTCACTGTAACGAGGTTGAGAACAGCGTAAAAAACTAATTGAAAAAAGTGATTTGACGATAATAACATCAATTTATCATCATCCAAATTGTTGTTAACTTATCGCAATACGGTTCATTGTTCGTTAGGAGAAACTCCCGCTAAAATATTTTTGGGTAGAGCGTTGAGAACACGTCTTGATTTAATCAAACCATTGATACTGTAAAATAATGAAGGGAGCCATATGGATGAAAAAAAAGTAAGAAAAATTATAGGGAGAGAATATTATTGTCAGTAGAAGATATTGTAATAACCAAAGACTATCGGTTTGTAAAACCATCTTGGTGCAAAGCTACAGTCACAAAAATTTTGGCTAAAAATGTTTTTCTTGTGAAACCTCTAGAAACTAATTTAGTTTAGAAGCGACATTTAAATCAAATAAAAACATCGTTTTCTACTGACAATCAAGTAACAGATTTTAATGGTTTTGATTCTCTCCGGAATATTTATTTATTGAAAAAAAGTGTGATAATGAGGATGATGAATATCTACATGAAAATAATATTTCTGAAGTGACTGCAAATGACAATGAACCACTGCCTAAGGAAACAGAAATAAGTAACGTTAACAAGCAGCTACCATTGTCATTTATAGTCGCTTCATATACACGTTTAAGAAAATCTGTTTTTTCCGTTATTCAGCTGTTACCCCCATAAAAACGACAACTCTCAGAAGTTGAGAAACTTGTGCAAGCTAATGACTAACGAGGTCTTACCTTTTAACGTGTGATACCTTACGTCCTGTAAGAAACACAAAGGAACCGGATAGATTTAGATAATAATACTAGCAGGTAATTGTTATATCTAATTATGTTTTGTTTTGGATGTGAGGTGGTGTAATGTATCAAAATACCACCCTGTTTATGTCAAAGCGCAACTCCGAAAGGGTTGGAAATTGCTGTCGAGATATCACCATCGAACACAAACAAACAGTTTGCGATTTGATAATACATACATTGTTAGTTATTTGTCAAACAATATATTCCTTTCTAAGTGATAAAATTGTATGATTTGTGAAAATCCAGAAACATTACAATCATGATTGTGTATGATGAAATCTTTGGGGGTGAACGGTTTTCCGCAAATATGACAAGTCATTGTAGCACTGATACTATTTGAAGGCACTATCATCAGCTCAATTTTTGATTCAACAAATTTTGCAATATCAGAAAACTCATCGGCAAACCATTTCATAGTCTTCACCTCGATAGCTTTTGAAATGAGAAAGACTGTCTTCATAGGAACACTTTAGGTAGTAGCCTACACTGAAAAGTATGTTTTTGGTATTTTGTAGTTTTGTTAGATATGCTTATATGCTTTCATTGCATTTTTCCAAAAGTGACACGAAATCAGCAAAAATTATAGGAGGGTATTTTTTTTATAAACAAAGTTTCGAAATTCCACATAATCGTATATAGAAAAAGAAATTTTACACTCATTCACTTCTCCGCCAAAAACATAAAATCTGATATTTTCACATTGCAAAAGTTTTTAATTTCAGCCTAAGAGGTGTTGGATGTTTCCTTTGTTATTTGGGGAGTATTTGTTGTTGAACTTTTTTTGTTAATGTAAAACGCTGAGTTATTTTCATTGTGGTACGTCGACTATATAAATATTCAAAATTACAATTTCGTTATCTCTTCCCATAAAATGAAGGTTTTGTCAACATTAAGCAACATTTTGGCAGATGCTTGCGGAAAAGACCATTTGATATATGTTTCGTTCCATATACCCTGAAGCGATTACACATCTCGGTCTTTCAATCAAACTCAGAGTATCTGAATTCAGTGTTTCATCCTCGGAAAGATTATATATTTTTTTTTTAAATTAGTCGTAGTCGATTAAAAATCTGTGAGAGAATTATTGTTATTGATGTATACATATCAAAATGAATACTGCAACATTATTTCTTTTGTCACATTTTCACTAGTGAGGTACGGAAAAAATATGATTGACAACCACAACATTTTTAAACAATACTGAATTCCCAAGTCATCGTTTTATTTTTATAAATGTACTTGCGAATATGGGTGCAATGTTGATGAAGTCATCGTAGGATAACAGGGTAGGGTAACAATAATATGCAAACAGTATGATATTGATTTAATAATGAGTGCTGGTGTCCAAAAAACCATCTACAAGGTATCAAAAACGTCTATAAAATGTCAAAACGTTGATTTTTCGAAACGTTTCAAGATCTTTTGGTTTCAAAATTGTTGGAATTGAACCCTATAAGGTCACTTCGGCTTTTACAAAAGTATTATCTTTAAAAGATTCGTGTTTTGATTTGAAATGTATTGAGATTGCGAAAATATGACATTTTGAATAAATAAAACCAATTTGAACCCTGCCTGGACCCCGTCATAATTTCAATCTAACAAATAAAACATTCGAAAGAACACAAAGCCTTTACCGTCGGTTTCGCCCAAAAGTACAAACTTGTATGTCTAAAAAGTTAATTTCAGTCTGACAACACCTTCATACAATATGATTCCCATAAAACAACTGTTTTCATGATTGTAATGCGTATGTGTGTACGTCTTTGCACACGCACACACACCCACCTTTGTAACGAATTGATTGTACATTTTGAATAAATCAACAATCATCTATTCAAATAAAAAAGGGGCATTTGCCGCAGTAATGAAGTTTTTCCATTGGTTTAGAAGGTGATCTGTTGTTAAAACACCGAAACGAACAGAAAAATTTTTATGCTTTTTACATAGTCTAATGAATGTTAGTCCCTACACAAATCTTTACAATTTTATATAGTTAAGGGAGACAGATATCCCTTAAAACTTTTCACTCAAAAAAGCAACACGTAATAACCTGGAATTCTATATGCCTTTTATCCTTTCTATGCACCTCTTACCCATCCCTATAATCAACAAAATTCTAATTGATAAACTTATAATCAATTGATAATTGATTATACGAATTAATTTACATGAAATATAACTTTTGGATGTCAAAGTCCTTTTTTAAAAATTGAATTTTATTAACAGAAACAGGTGTTAATAGTATGAGAGCAAAATTGAGACTAAATTATAAAAGTGTTCTTTCCGTGAAGATAAGATTGCTTCACATTGGTTTTCCCAGAATCGCGAGATTCTGCTTCAGCATGATCAGCGATTGATTGGTCAAACCACCAACACTGACAAACTTGGCAAGTTGACTTGGGTGTCACACCAATAGGTGGCCACTTAACATTTTTAAAGTTGAAAAAGGTTACTTCAGTTGAAAATGAGCATTTATAATTTCTTGATCACTTTTCAAATATTATAAAGTACATTACACAATTCTATGTATATACCTCCGAACAATCACAGTAACTGATGTTATTAGAAATATTATTTTGAAGAGGTAAAGTTGAAATGAAACAGCTGCTGTAAAAAATATTTATTTACATACATATCAACATAATATATTTAAAATAAAATAAAAGTGAGCAAACTAGAATTTACAATCATATATGAGCGAAAGACAATGAAAATTATTTCATTTTTAAATTGAATTCCAATAGGATTGGAACGAAAACAAAAAAAAAGGTGTTTTCATGAACTGTTCAAAATTTTAGAAAAATTAAGAGACCTGTTAATTTTAAATTGAAGTGATTATGATTTTGCTACTTCTACTCCCCAAGCCAGGATAAGAATCATCCAAAATATTTCAAAGGCACTGTGAATCGACTGAGATATCGTTTTGATGTAGTTGATATTTTTATCTCTCGAAAATACTTTTCCCACACCAGAACAAAAATACTGTCATTCAACCAAAACCTTTCTTTCCAAAAAATGTTTTGTTATATTTATGTATTTCTAGTATACTATGTGGCTGTATCTCTGCTGTTCCAATGTTTTGACCGAATAAGAATCAACAAACTTAGGCGTGCGTAGTGTTATATAACAGTGCTTTCAAAAAATTGTTCTACAGCGCCATCTGGTGGCGAGTTACAGAAAAATTGATAGCCTAAAAATCTTCTCTATGAAAAATTACTTAAACATGTCAAGTTTCATCACGATCGGTTGAGCGATGTAGAAGTTAATCACTTATCAAGCAACCAACCAACAAACATCCATTTTTATAGTATATTTATTTGATTTTCCATATTTCATAATTGCCAAAAACTAAATGTAATTCGTTTTGGTTGGTTTCCGGGTTTTGCTATGGTCTTCTTTGGTTATAATTTCCAAACGTTTCGACCGCAACTGCGGCAGTCATCTCCAGTGGCGTGGTCGAAGTACTCTTCTTGAGATGTCAACTGAAACTGAAGCTCTCATTTCTGCTGTGTCATTATAGTGCTGATTTTTCGCGCACTTTCTGTAATGGTGGGTTGACTTGGTTTCGTAATGGCACTTTTCAATGCCGTGTGCCAGATCTTTAGTAGATATGTTCTCTCTTCCTTTCTGTTGAAGTTCTATTGGTGTGTGTGTGAGTATGTGAGTGTGTGTGTGTGTGTGTGTGTGTGTGTGTGTGTGCGCGCGTGCGTGCGTGCGTGCGTGGGTGCGTGTGCGCGCGTGTGTGCGTGTGCGTGTGTGTATTTCTAAGGGTTCTAAATGCATTCTTGTTGAATAATTACTCGATGTTGCTAGCCTCTCGGTATTTTCGAACATGATATTGTGTTCCCCGTCGGACAGTGCATGTTCAGCGACTGCAGACTTCTCGGACTGTCTCAATTGGCAACTCCGCTTGTGATCGACTAGGCCCGTACCACTGCTTCTTTTCGTCTGATCGATATAAACTCCCGCTGACTTGAGTGGATCTCTGCTGTCTTTTGCTGATCTCAGATAATCCGATATTTTCTTTGTTGGTTGAAGACCGCGTTAATTTTCTCCTTCTTTAGAATTTATTCGGCTGGTGACACCTTTCATTTATGGCAGATAGACAGTGCCTTGGGGTTGATCTTCAATGGTGTTTCTCTTCTTCTCCCTTGAACGTGTAGTGTGGATTATGTCTTTTCTGTCATAGCCGTTTGCTTGTAATACAGTTGTTAGGGTGTTTTATTTCGTCGTCGACGTACCATTCTTCATATATTCTCAAAGTTCTGTTCACTAGGGTATTGATCTGTATGTTTTCTTTCTGTACACCTTATAGCCTAGTTGATTACCTTCCTTGAAGACTTTAACATCAAGGAATGGAATTTGGAGGTTTTCTTCTGATTAGCGGCGGAAGATTACAGGATTTCATATTGTGGTTAAATCTATATCAGTCAAACGCTTGTGCTTAGTTAAGCACAAGCGGAGTTGCCGAACATGCACTGTCCGACGGAGAACCCAAGATTCTGTTCGAAAAAACTAAGAGACTAGCAACGTTCAAAAATTTATTCAACAAGAATGTATTAAGAAGCCATATAAATACAGTAGATGAACAACACCGGTTCTGTGACAGGATATTTGAGTAACAGAAGCAATGAAGTATAGTGCGTTTTCGACCGTTTTTGTGCATTTTCGATCGTTTTTCGTGCGTAACCGTCACATACTTGACCAACTGCGTCACGAAAGCGTTGCACGAAAAGCATTACGCGAAAGCTCTACACGAAAAGCGTTACGAAAAAAAAGATCGTTTTTTTCGTGTAACGTTCTTTCGTGTAACGCTTTCGCGTTACGGTTTTTCACATAACGCTTTTCGTGCAGCGCTTTCGTGGCGTAGTTGGTCAAGTATGTTTACGTATCACGCACGAAAAACGGTCAAAAACGCACTGTACTTCATTGCTTCTGTAACTTGAATATCCGGCGTCACAGAACAGGTTTTTTTCATCTACTAAATACACAAACACCAAGAGAACTTCAACAGAAAGTAAGAGAGAATATATCTACCAAAGATCTGGCACACAGCATTGAAAAGCGTCAAAAAGAAGTCAAGTCAACCAAACCACGTAGGAAGTACGCGCGAAACCGCCACTACAGAAAGTACGCGAAAAATCAGCACTATAAATGAGAGCTTCAGTTAGTTTCAGTTGAGTACGTCAAGAGTACTTCAAACACGTTACTGAAGATAACAGTCGCAGTTGCAGTCGAAACGTTTGAGATTATAACCAAAAAAGACCAATACAAAACCAGGAATCCAATCAAACCATTGACGCCAGCCTATACAAAAGTAGTTTGAACAAATTTACTGCCTTAGGAAATTTAATGTAAATAAAAAAGTGCCACGTAATCATCTCCAAAATGTTTCCGATGGGTGAGAACATTTCCAGAAAAATTTATTATCATAAAGATACAGGTTTTCATCAGAAAGAACCTTAAATCAGGAACTGAACAAAAATGTATTTTTTAAATGTATAGTGTTATCCTTCAATAAAAATGTATGGGTCTTTGTGTTTTTGTAAAATATTGACACTGAAACTTTTATTGTATAAGTTTGAAAATGTCCGTGTAGGAAGAAACTGCAGTAACGTTAGTTACACATAAAAGTGGTAAAAAACAGAAATTTTCATTTCTCTTTTCATTATGATTTCCAACCACCTAGTAACGGCTACATCCATAAATTTATTGAATACATTTTATTAATCGTTGAAAAACATTTTTGTAATAATTATAATATGAATTGGAAAATTGTTGGGATTTCCTGTTCGAATTTTATATAATAACAGTCAAAATAATTGAAATGAAAACTAAGTAGGATTGCTTTCAAATTATTACTCAACTATTTAAGTATAACTTATTATTTACTTTGATACAGCTTGACAATCAAAATCAAGGAACAAATAGTTCCTCACAGCTTGACAATTGAAATCAAGAAAAACAGATAGTTCCCCACAGAATTTTCAAACTGATATCAAACATTCAACATAAACTGATGGTATATAATAAAGATAACCATAAATAATGCATATATGTACACACCTAAAAAACTAATTTCACCTTCGTACTACTCAGTTTACTTCAAATCACATTTTTCAATTAAGAAAAATACTCCTATGATCATCAACCTATAAACTAATTTTACAATTTTCTTATCTTTGGCACATATATTGATATTGATATCACTGAAAGCTTGTTTATTCATTTAAACTTAATTTTATCTATTAAATTCAATAATATTTCCTAATCAAGTATCCAATATCGCTGAAGCCGCTAGTTCAACATTCCAATTAGTTCTTTGCAAAGCGGCTTCACATTGCTCTTTCTCAGCCAAGCCCAGCCTGAAACAGGTTAGATGAAACCATACAGTTGCCAAATGGGTACTGGTAAGTAATAAATGGTAAACTTCATTAGATATTTAAGAAGTGTTCTAATTAGGGAATATAAAATTTGTTTCATTACTCAAATGTTTTTACTTCTTATGACAGAAGTTAAGATGGTAATACAAAATTATTTGAAAGTAGCAATATGCATTGATGGGTAAAAACGTTTCAGAGAGAGTCGAACAAAATTTGTGACAAGTAACATGTTTTTGAATTACATATCCTGAATTTAAAGATAATGAAAACATCTTCGGAAACCCTCTAGTGGAAATAGTACGATAACATTTCAGAAATGGGATTGTGAGAGTTTGAATATTAACCAAATTTGTGAAAAAATGTATTACTTATAAAAAGTGAATGAAAAATAATTATTATTTTTTTTTTATTATTTTTTAGAAAAATTTGAGCTACTTCCGTATGACTTATTTTTTCAGTATTATGATTCATTGCATGTCCGAAAGTAGCCACAATCAAATCACATATTAATAGAATTCACTTAGAGGATTTATTTGTTTTTTTAGGTAACTGTTATCTTCATCTTTAATATTTAATATAATCATATTATACAAAAGCACTGTAACAATAGGATTCTCAAAATCAATATACAATTTTTATACAATTTATACAATT
>WOGN01008696.1:0-11162 GCA_015342105.1 Leptinotarsa texana
GTAATGAATTCGTTTCAGTTAAGTCAATACAGGTTTTTCGTGTTTCCTGAAAAACTAATGATTTTGACATGTGACACTTTTGTCGCAAGGGTGCGATGTATGAACAAGAATCAACTACATGTCAATTTCTGACACAACTGAATAATTCCTCAGGTGAAATATTTTTTTGAAAATCATTTTTGAAATAACTTTCAACGAATAACTAAACGATTACCTAGATTTTGATTTCGAATGAAAGGTATTTGAGAGTCAACTCTTTTTTTCCCGAATGGAAAACTCATTTTCATTCAGGCAATAAAATAGATGGATAAATGTATGTTCATATATGAGTCGGATTATAACTGTATTGAAAAGTCAGTAAAAGTCAATTTCAGCGCAATGGCCATTGAACTCAAAGAAGAATGAATACTTCTGAAAATAAAATCTTCTTAAATTGTGAATTGTGAATCTTATATTCTGAGAAGTGATGATAGCTCGGCTGCGAATATGGACCATCCCAACTGATTCTTGTTTAGAATATAAACTTTTACTCTCTTTACATCCTCAATGGTGATTATTTCCGTCACTCCATAAAAAGGATGAAAAAGTTAACTAATGTCGAAATATTCCACATAAATCTTAAAAACGGATTCTGAAACTTTTTTCCCGTTAATATTAATGTTTCCGTTTTCTGTGAATAATCTTTACATATATCCCTCGCAAGTGTTCTCATGTAAAAAAAATTGAATATCAAATTATTATACATTCAAGCGGAATTTTAGGAATCCTGGATTTAAACACACTAGAGAAAGTTGATATTTGAAATAGTTAAAACACAACTCGGCTTTGTATGTTGTTGAAAGTTACTTCAGAAATGATGTCCTTAAGACCGTGTTACGTGAAAAATATTCAACTTATCAATACCCGATTTATTAACATATTGAAGTATATTGATAGATTTTTTTTTTAAACATATTGAAACAACTTTTGAATATTTCATAACACATTCAAACAATTATTGAATAAACTGACAGTCATCATGTAATTCACAATACTACCACTCACTCCAAAAATTAGAGCGAGGCAAGGGAGGAAGGGAATGTTGGAGTAATTTCAATAATGCTTGCTTCAGGAATTGGGAGAAATACCAAACCCCATGAATGATATATATGGAGAAATCGTAACACAAGAATTGCTGGAGAATGTGCAGTATCATTTAGGTCATTCAACCAAAATTTAATAATAAATTGAAAACCAAGTTTAAATAATCAGTTTGGATTTGCATTGAAATTTGTATTGACAGAACACTTTGGCTTCATCAAAATATGTTATTGGCTAACACAAAATCTCTGACACAACTAGTAATCTAATCAAATGATGTCGAATCTGGAGTTATTCAATAAAATGTTCTCTTGCCTTTTGAGATATTAGGGAAAAATACCGATTTGTCGGTAACGGAAGACACAGGTGCCTGATAGTTTTACTTCAGTTTTCTCCGCGGCATTAGCTGGGTTAGTTATTGTTTTTCCGTCGAGTATCTGCCACACGTAGGTTCACAAGAAAAGCATATACAGTGCATTCTATTTAAAACAAGCCACCGTGAATAAATTTTGGTACAATAATTTGCAGGAAAACTATAAAACACGTCACATATTCACACGTGACATATTCACATTTGATGTTACCTCCCCTATGTCACCCCTAGAGTTTGTAACCAATTTTTTTGAAAGGATCATCCTATATTGTATCACATTATCAGATGCTCCATTCAACAGAATATTAAATATATGATCTGAAGCTTACGGTTTGGGAGCTACTAATTATTCGAGTTGAAAACTAGCCAACCTGAATAACTTTTAGAACAATGATTTTCAAAATAAAAGCACCTCAACAATAGTATACAAGAGAACACATTTTTACATATTCACATTTGATCTGACTTTCCCTATCGCACCCCCAGAGCATGTCACCATTTTTTTCAAATGGATCAATTGTTTTGCATTATCAGATGTTCTACGATGAACAGACTTCAACAAAGTAGAATGCAATATAGCCTGAAGCTCCTATTTTGGAAGCTGAATGAACTTCTATAATATCTGTTACCTAGGTTCCATAGGTGTTTTTGTGGGGTATTCGTCATAAAAGTATTATTTTGCCTAGTTGAGTTTGAATTCGAAATTCCCTTCATTTTGTATTTGTCTACTTCTACAATAACGATTACCTACCAGGTTAATTTATAATTGGTGTTTATGTTTTTGTGAATTCTTGAGAAGCAGTGGTTGATACGCTTCGGGAATGGATTGAGATAGTGAGTTTATACCACCAGAATGAAAGCAGCGCTAGAGCTGCTGCCCTTATGTTCAATGATAGTCATCCAGGAAGAAATGAACGACACAAATACGTTTCGGAATTATTGAACAAATTTATGGAAACTGGATCTGTTAATAATAAAAAGCATTACTATTCAGGAGTTATCAACGATGAAGATATTTGTACTGTAGTTTTAGGGAACGTTGGACTAATGGAAAATTCAAAATCTCGAGATAACTAAGTTGTCTCGAGAATCAGGAATCAGTCGCTGAAATGTTTTCAGTATCCTTCATAAGTACAAATTTCATTCATATAAGATTAGACTAGTTCATGAATTGAACGAAGATGATTTCGAAAGACGTATCGAGTTTTGTGACAGTCTCACTGAACGGATCAACTTGCATCAGAATTTCTTTTATAAAATTTGTTTTCGGATGAATGTACGTTTAGTGATATTGAAATGATACGAATCCTCATTCATACAGCCAAGTTCATACTCAACGACTTCAAAAAATGAATGTTTAGGCAGGCATATTAGGTAACCACATCATAAAACTTTTTTTTTATCGATGATAATTTTTGCGACAATTTTGGATGATTGCTGGATTGGCAGAAGAGGTCCTACAGAATGGCCACCAAGGTCTCACTTCTGTAGAGAGATAGAATCAACAACATTAGGAAATTTGAGGAAGAATATCATGAGGCATTGCAAAGAAATAACTCCCGAGATTCCCAACCGTCTGAGGGCTGCAATGGAAACTCGTTTGTACCATTGTAGGGAAATTGGTGAAACCATTTTTGATAATTTCCTAGAGAACATTTTTTTATTTCCATTGTCCAGTCATTAGATTTTGATTTAAGAATTATTGAAAATTTTTTATTCTGATCTATTGCTTTCATATTTGTCTCCAGAACTGATATGTCAAAATGTGTCCCACTGTATACTATTGTTGAGGTAGCTCCCGAACCATAAGCTTCACACCATATGTTTTATACTTTGTTGAAATCATTTAAAAAAAATGGATGACATTCTCTGGGGGTGCGATAGGGGAAGTAACATCAAATGTTAATGTATCAAAATGTTCCCCTTGTGTACTATTGTTGACGTTTTTTTGTTTACCCCGGAATACCGTTGTACCAAAAAAGTTATTCAGGATGGTTCCTTTTGAATGGAATGCACTGTACATGTGAATAGCGAAATATCAGCATATATTCATAAAAATGTTTGTGAATGATATAGATAATAGTACCTACTGCTTCATTCAGATTTTTTATTACTATCAACTTCAGGACAGCCATAACACATATACATGCAAAATGCACATTGCTTCTGTATTGTTGTTTATTGACTGTTTTCTGTGAAAAAAAAATCATTACTATCGAAAAAATCATCTAAAACTTATGACAATTTATATTAGCTCCTTATCAAAACTAATAATTAGTTTTTCAACATCATTTTACACATTTCATAACATTCCTTCCGATAAATGCTCTTCATATTTATCAAACACAAAGCTTTGTATTTGTCTGAAATCCAGTGGCAAACATTCTCAAAGTAACTCCAGCATTTCCTTCCTGCAGAACTCTAATTTGTGAAGTGGCATTACCGTGATTTACATGATGACTGTCAGTTTGTTCCATATCTAATTGAAGGAATGTAGCAGAGTAAAGCTTTCTAGGTTGGGGTAAAATTCCCAAGAGTGAAATATTGTCGTTGAAAATAATTGAATCAAACCCGTGTTGCTGAGAGAAGTACTTCATTGTGGTTCACTATACTGAACCATCGAATTAATTATATCGGCATTTCCGAACATTTCAGATAATTAATTTTCATGGGGAATTCAGAGAATAACTGATAGAGACAAATTTTCATTCGAACATGAATCCAAAGATGGATTCATATAACAGGCTTGAAGCGTAAGTATCGAGCCCTATAAAATCATGCTGACCAACATTTGAGAGCATAAATTCAGATCGACATTAACGTTAAATATCAATCATTTGAATGATGAATATGCTGGGAATTAGTAACACAATTCATGATAGTAGTTATGAAATGTTCACAAAAAAATTTTTTTATGACACGTTCTGCTAAATCAATAGCTTCATCCGTGCAACTGATGAAGTTACTGCGTAGCGAAACGCGTCTTTAAAGAAATGTTTTGTGAAAATTGTATGATTATCATCATGACTTGAAAGTCAAAACTTATCGTTCAGTAATGATCCAATGCAAACATTCTGAAATGAAACTGTAATTTGTATTTTATATACTGTATTTAATGTATTTTGTATTATCATGTTACAATTTCTGATCAGTTCATATTAATTTCACGTTGAAATCATTCAATACATTGACTAACTACTAGTAATAGAAACAAGTCTTAGTGATAACATGCATAAGTTATCATGTTTTGTCCTAATACAAAAGCTCTCAACCCACAACGATACAACGACTGTGATATGATCCACACAAATGAGCACAAGTATTGTATTCTGATAAAAAAAGTATCAATTTTTTGGTGCTCCTAACAAAAATATTCATCAGACTGTCACCAAAAAACAAAATGCTTCCAAGAGGTTTTTTTCTCAAAATAACCATCTAATCTTTCTCTTTATTATTGAAATAAAATGGTAATAGATGATACCTATCATATACTTTTTGAAATCAAAATATGGATCTAGAGAAAACGAATGGGTTAGGGCTCAAAGAGAGCAAACTGCTAAGGAGAATACTGGAAGAAGAGAGGGTGAACAGTAGAAACATCAAAGAACTATATAAAATGTATGAACAATAAAAAAGATCATCAAGCCTCAAAAGAATTAGGACATAATATTTCAAGAATAAAATATGCAAATAAGGCAAGGGAATTTATGAAAAAGAAGTCACTTGTGAATGGAGATAGAAGGAAGCAACGAGTAAGTTGAAAACAACAATTTGAATGGGATCTGATAAAAATAGGGGTTAGGAGATGAACATAGAAGGCACAAAATAGAAAAAAATCTAGATCAATTTTGGGCCAAAAGAACTCTCACGCACCTTCATTTTCCTCATTTCCTCAAACAAGCTGTAGTGATTGTTTCTTGGAAACCGAAGCAAATGTACTCAAATTAAGGAAGTATTTTCTTGGGAAATACTCAAAAGCAGCTTCGATTTCAGTGATTTTCTTTAAATTTTAGTTTTTCATATATTATTTTGAATCAGAAACCTTTTGAATCCAGAATAGAATGATGTATCAATACTATTTTAACAATATATATAATTTGACAATATATAATCGGTATCAAAACAGTATATTAGATATTCAAGTAATAACTGAAATGCAAAATTATAATAATAATGATATTTCAGAAATAGATGATACTTGTTACATGTTTTCGAAATTATTTCAAATCGAATGAAATATGGTTGGAAAATTCACATTTCACTGCTTCCCCCTGAGATGTTGTTTGGCAACAGCAAACAAGTGAAAAAACTTCTCTTTTTTCAATATTGGTTTAATATAATTGCTGTCTTAAGAATTCCGCCTTCTCAAATTTTACATACAGTAAGGTCATTATCTCAACACTTCTATACTGACGATGTTTTAAAAAAATTGTGAAAAATTATTCTATTCATTAACATTCGAATATATGATATCAATAATTGGCAATTCTTGGCTTTCTATTTCTCCACTTCTCCATCAATGAACAAAAATGTGTGAAACTTTTAAACGAATGAAGGAATAAAATAATTACAATGGAAATACCCAATGCAGATAAGCAGATCATGCACAGAAGTTTTTCAGGTACAAACTGAAACCATTTCACCTACCACTACAACATCTTCTATCATATGAGCATAGAAATTCACCAAAATCATTCTTTCCATTCTGTTTTTATTACAAACATTCGTTTTGGAATTGAAGAAGGTATCATTATATTGATATAAAATGTTACTTATATAAAAAATTTATCATTCTCAGTGAACTTCAAAGTTTCTGACCAACTATCGTGAAGGTTTCAACCATACCTCTGTCTCTTTTATTTTCACTTTACAAAAAATATGATATCCCCTCATAATATGAATGTCATTTTCTACAAAAAAAGTAGGGCAGTTCATCAGAAAAACGTGTTTTACGAAAAATATCTAAAATGAGTTTCTCAATTGGGTTTTGTTTCTAGCTTAAATTACTTCTTGTTTACCAATTTGAACGATTCCGTATTTCCAATAACAAAAGAGTTACTTACTGATGGCACGTCCTCAATTGAGGGTGAGGGTGGTAGCAAAGCACAAACATATTCCCAAATTTCACTGTCTGAGAATCAAATTATCTAAAAGAACAAATTCGTTCAGGCAAGGCTCAACTCATCTACACTATAGATTAATGGACTAACAACTATCAGAAAACACTTACTGCCCTGGCTAATACCACGAAGGGTGTTGGATTATATTCCACAGGTGTCAGTGCAGGGTTCTTCACTGAAGTTATTTCTGCATATGCTGTTGGCTATATAACTATCGGAATCGATTTCCAATTATTGGAACACACTTGCAGACTGGTTTCGGGCTGTTTGGTCACTCGTCAGTGCAAGATAGTGTCTATTATCAACATGAAATCGATGATTTCCTATAATTGAAAATCGAATTCCTTTCAGAGTATCATTTCATTAACTAGGCTGAAGCGAACGATAAACAACATGTTTGTCATCGATCCATCTGCCCCTGAACGAAGTAACCAACCACATATCCGAATTTGCCCAATTCGTCGTACATGGCACTTTTCTTCCTGATACAACACCTATCGGATATAATCCAACGCCCTTCGTGATTTTAGCCAGGAGAGTAGTTGTTTTTTGATAGTTGTCAGTGCAATAACCTACAGTGTAGATAAGTTGAGACTGGCCTTTTAGTGATTTGATATGCCCAAATTTTAATATTTTGACGAATTCGTTTTCTTCACTTTGTATTGCTTTCATTTCAAATTCCTCATTTGATGTGTTTTTTTACAATTTAGTCAATAATTGTGCATCTTCCTTAAGAATTGAATGTTTTCTTACTTATTTTCAGACTCACTAGTTTGATTTTAAAATCCATTCGATTACAAGATACTATTCCCTTAACTACCCACAAACATTTTCAGTTCATATTTGGCTCAAAGAAACTCGATCAAAAATACAATACATCTGGAAAAAAATCATTTTGATAACAATTTCATGAGTTTCTGATAAACATTCGTTTGAATTGGCGAATGAGAAAATAATTGAATTGAAATTCATAATCTACCCGTAATTTATTTTTATTTCGAGAGAGTTCAAAAAATTCCATTCACTTGCCTTCAACGCAAATTGCATAGAAATCGGTCGAAGCATTTTTCCTATTTATCGAACCATTGATTAATTTTCATTGTGGGATCCAAAGGCATTGTTTGAAAAAATCCCAATCTAAATAACTTGAGAAAAAATTAATTTGGAATAGGTCAGGAACAGATGAAGAAAACTGCAAAGAAAATATAGCTTTGATGTCGAACTGAAAAAATCCACGTGAAGGCGTCAATAATAGACTACACATCAAAGTGGAAATTAATAAATTTTTTCCTGGGTTTGGGAAGGTTGCACGAAACAGGAAAATAATTTGGAAACTATGATTATTCCACTGATGATTTGCGTAAAATTCAGAACCATAATATACAAGTTATCAATTTTAAGATTTCAAGTGGAAACGAGTTTCTTTTGTTATTCCGATGGATATTTGTGTTTGCTGAAATTTGTTGAATTCGTTCAATAAATCAGACCAGAATGGTTTCTTGAGCTCAGTGAGAATATCTGTCATGGCTGAAATGCCATTCGAATTTTATGTTTCAGCATAAAAAGCATAAAAGGGAATCGAGATCTCTAGAGCTGTGCATGATGTCTTTTATACCCGAATATGCTCACTCAAACTGATTAATTTACTCCACAATATAATTCATAAAATTGTAATTAGTGAAGAGAGTAATAATAAGTTACCCCTCAAACCTAATTGAGTAACACTGAAGAAACTTTTATTGGTATTGTGGCTCCAAATCTTATGTTATTTGTGCAGTTTGTTAATGAAAACAACGAAATATCTCAAAAATTTTTTTATTTTGTACAGAGAATCGAACATATCAAGAGGTTGTTTCTGTACAGACAGAGACAATTTTCTGCAAGAATATCAAGGAATTCATTCAAACAAATTGTCAATCGACTATAAAACAATTATTGGAGTACATCAATTCGACCAGAAATCATGTTTATTTAGCAGAACAATACTACAATTAATTGGTGGTTTTCTGTAATTGGTAAGATAAGCTGCTGCAAACATGACAAATTTTATTCCATTTTCCTCATATAAACAATGAATATTCATTCACGTTTGTTATTTTTGAGTTATACGAAATATGTTTTCTGTGTTATGTCAGCGTGAATTCACTTCTCAAATTCGTAGTTTCATAGAAAAACGAATTGGAATGCCAGTGACCTTTGTTGAATTTCATGAATTGTGAACTCGAATTCAAATAATATTTCGAAGTGTTGTGGATAATGTTTGGAGTGTCAAAAGAATGAAATACTTTTTCCGTAAATTTTTCTTTAAAATGAGAAATACGTTTTGCATGAACCCCTACTCAATATTCAATTTCATGGAATGAATTGAAACTTAAATAAATAATTCAAATTATTTGCACTCTGTGGTGTATGCACTTTTGTTATTTGATATACATTTCTGAACATAAATGAAATAATATTATATTTCATAACAAGAATTCGAATCAAACCAGGGAATATAATATTTCTCTCGAAGTAAAAATATATTCGAATATGTTTGGAAGTGATATTTTTTCGTGTGATTCGCATAAGACAGTTTTTATTTTTATCAGTGAAAGATAACAGTAAAAATTAACCAAAAAAATGCGGGTGCACCATAATATAGAAAGCAGGTAAAGGTGGCTTCATGTAGTAGTAGCGTAACTATTGAACTATTCCTAACCTCTGAAAAATTACAACCATTGTATAAACATTAATAGTCTGTCAACCCTATGACCAACCAATTGGATGGCGTGAGGTTCATTCATAGATGGCGCTGATGTAGGGAATATGGGAAAGGTGAATTCATAAAGATATTGACAGTTGGCATCATTTATCGTATGGTCCGTACTAAAGCAGTGGTGCCAACGGTACCATGCTCGTGGTATACGTTCCCTGATTTGATTTGTTATGCCATGTACTATCGTAAAGTGCAATGGTGCACTGATTGTACATTAACTTCGTCGTGGTCACAGTCAGCAAAGATTACAGATTTGATAAGTCTTATGTGTATAGTGGTGACACTGACAAACATGAAACAATCACAATGGGTGCGTTCAGGACGAGCGCTACGCTGAATGCAGCGAAAAGCTCAGCAATTATCGCCTTCTACATTCAGCTATAAAACGGCGTCATTGTCTGGAATCTATTGAACGTACACAATAAGTGATAATTTGACGAATTTTGACTGAAAATGGAATGGAATGAGATTGTATACAAGCACATATGTTCATATTTTACTGTGGCTCTCAGAGGTATTAGATAAATTCAAATATGAAACTGTTCATTAGTAACGTATATCACAATCTTCATAAATTAATGTACTTTCAGAAAATCAGTCATTCAACAACCTCACAAACTCCACAGATATTACTGTGTAAGGCAAATAGTTCTTAACCCAAACACAATGCATAGGTCTCATCAGTGATGTTAGGCTGAACTACGAATACATTGCTGTACTAACTGTAGTTAAAGGCAAACTTAAGGGAGGGTGATGACATCACCCCTCACGAAGACGCTATCTTTGGGATCGACAGACATATGTATAATAACCAAATGTTTCCAATATTTTTCGTAGAACTGCTATAAACACATAAAATATAAGCCGATTTAGACTGAATCCAAATAATCAGTTGATTTTGCATATTTGAAATAACATATTTATAATGACTCTATATAACATTATTTTGCATCAACATCAACTTGCACCTTCAGATATTCCTTTATTTTTTATTTGTTATAAACGAGAAAAGAACGTTCATTTATTCTTTTGCATACATCAGTAGAAATACAGACTTTTTATCGATCAAAAATAAATACTTTGTCAGCACAAATACAATCGTGGGATATGAGTTATATTGTATAATATACTGAAGCCAATGTCTTTCAGATGACGGTAATGAGTAACAGTTTCATGAAGATTCAAAACAGTTTGTTTCTTCCGCATCTGCAATATATATTGATATAATTTCATTTTTGATCACTGATAACTTTCATCTTCCAATATTTGTTATTTTCTGTTTGTCATGACACGAAAAACATTTTCCTTCTAATGCAGATTTTTCGTAGTTGACGAAACTCGTATTTTTCATCAGCTTGAAGGAAATGGTCTAATATAAGATATATTCATGATGTTGAATGTTTTTCCAAATATTTCAATCATGAAAAATTATATCCCATAAAAATATCATTGTGATTACGCTCGTATATTTATAATTCATTATTAATTTTTATGATCATCTTTTCACGAATAATCGCTTAGAACAATTTTGGTCTATCCGCAGACATCTTACGAGCGACTTTTCCAAATTTCATTTTGAACTAGTGATATTATCAAAGATAATCTCAGCATTGGTTAATACATTTGTTTGAAGGTGGTTGACAATGTTTTGAGGTGTATTTCATCAGTTCGGACTTCCATTGTCTAATCTAATATAAATTGATTCGAAAACCCAGAAAAAACAATTACAAAATTAATAAGATTACCCGAAAATAACAATTTTATTAAACAAAAACTGAATTTACAAAAAATTAACATACAAGCTACAACCAAACAAATAAAATTAAAATAT
>WOGN01008697.1:0-11162 GCA_015342105.1 Leptinotarsa texana
ATGAATCGTTATTAGTTTATTGTATAAGTTTGAGAATGTCCGTATAGGACGAAACTGCAGTAACGTTAGTTACGAATAAAAGTGGTAAAAAACATAGAAATTTTCATTTCTCTTTTCATTATAATCTCCTACCACGTAGTAACTGCTACATCCATCATTTATGGTATATTTTCCTTGCTTTTTTCCTTCTTTTGGCAGTTTCCCACATTTTTGAATACTAATGGAGAGAAACGTTTCGTTCCCAAAAACCAATTTCTTCTTTAATACACCCCTTTCAATCAAAATTCTGTTCAATTTTGACAAAAATGAATGGAAAGTTGATGAAAATTCAGCTCAGGATGTGAAGGAGCTAAGACATTGAAAGAATAAATTGATGGGTTAGCTGTTACTATGTGGTAGGATATCAAAAGGAAAAGAGAAATGAAAATTTCTATGTTTTTCAACACTTTCATTTGTAAGTAACGTTAATGTAGTTTCGTCCTATACGGACATTTTCAAACGTATACAATGAAGTATTGTATAACTTATGCAGTAAACTATTGTATAAGTTTGAAAATGTTATCAACAATATGTTATCTACACACTGCGAACAATAAACATGTAGCAACATTTTCTTGTACGTTTGTTTGGAAGCAGGACCACAGAGTCATGTCATCAGGAAATAGCTATTGACAAAACTAGGTTCAAGGATCTTGGAACACTGATTGGGGAGTATAATAAATTGAATCGATAAGACATTAGGAAAATACGTTATTAACAGACGTCCGTATTCCGTGCTTTCTAAAATACCTCTAGGGAGTTATTCGAAGCCAGGCTATACTTGACACAAGCGTGACAAGAAAACATTTCAGCAGTATATTTACTACGCATGCAGGTAAACATTCATGTAAGTCACTAGGGTAATATTTCAACAGAAAATGCATTTACATATAGGATTCATGCCACAGTTTGACTGAAAATATGTGATTTCCATTTCAACGATTTCAACAAGTGTAAAAAGAGAGAGAATAGGTTGAAGAATAAACATGGAATAACAAACATGGAATAACTGAAATAGGATCTAATGGCGTACTAGTATATACGATAGTATATACGAAGCATTATTCGCGGGAAGGCAAGGTCGGTAATATTAGGTGGGCTGAAAAGTTCGTAGACTAACAAACAGATGGCGCTACTTGTATCGAATCCATATGATTTTCAGTTCAACTTCAAAAGACACAGCTTGTTACCAACATCTAATATATAGTATAGAAATTAGCCAATTAGGATAGAACAAAGAAGCGATAGCCGGTGGGCGGAGCTTACGCGCGCGCGCCACCAAAGAATAAATATAGAGCGTTTTGCATGCCGAAGCAGCGAGAGTCTGGCTCTGATCATAGTAGAGTGCGCATCGAGAGAATTTTATTGACCAACTATATTAGAAATATTGGAAGTTGGTTCAATAAATCTTTGAGATTGTAAAGGAGTCTACGGCTGAAGTTTCTTTATACTGAGATTAGGGAAGTAAAAAAATAAATACCCCAAACTACTTCCCTAAGTGGATTCGATATCAACAACTACTGAAATTGCCTTTTTTAAGGCAAAAAGTATCATTAGAGATTCCAAAGCAGAGTTTTCCTGGGAGATTGGACATCCATATATATATATACCTAGATATATATACATTTTATTACAACAAGGAGAGTTCCAGGATAAAAAAAAACCGAACTTTTTCTACGAGGAGCTGCAACTATAATACAAACTGAACTTATTAGTTCAAACTCGTCCTTTTCAGGACTTCATTCAAAAACGAATTCGACTTCAACACACGTATTCACCAAGGGACCAACTAGCCGGCCTCCTTCGACGTATTTGACCTACCCAGGCCCAAATACATCTGGAGGTACGCCGACCCAGTACTACTACGGAGATATTCACGAGAATTTCTCCATTGCACTGTCATCTGGGGGCTTTAAACCGTCCGTGACTCTCCGGAGGCTATTCTTGTCTTCGGGGAGAGGAACGATAGGCAGATCAAGTCGCGAGGAGTGTGTCGAGTTAGGGATAGGGATCGTAGGAAACCCTCTGGTCCGGCCTAGCGCCATCGTGGTGGCCAGTTGTACCCTCGCGACACAACTAGAATAGTTAACTGTAGGAACATTGAAATTCTAGTCGAGCTTTTGTCTTTAAACATTTCGCGATGCCCGACGAGCAACGAAAAGCGGAGGTGTTGGAACCGAATTTCCTTTTGGAAGGGAGTTCGATGGACAGATCACCTGGTGGCCTAGCACCCACCAGCTCTGGTCTTAGTGCGGCAGGCGACCTGGGATTCGATGGTGTCTCGAGATCCCACTCCCAGCCGGGTGTCATCTTTAGTCGACATCCCCAGGTACTGTCCTGGCGACATCCATAGTTAAAAAATGGCTGAGAGTGAGAGTGTTGGGATCATCAACATCGGCGATCATGGGCGTTAAGGGTCGCGAATTCAAGATGGATTCAATTGATGTTAACACGGTATAAAATCCTTCGTAGGTGAGGATTTGTTGACCGATAACACGAGCCAAATGTGATTTAACGCTCTTTACTCCGGTTTCCCATAACCCATTAAAATGAGGTGCATTGTGCCACAGTCGCTATAAATATGGGATACACGTCCGTGACGTGCAATAAACCTTTTTGCAAAGCTGCTAAAACACTGTCAGTAGAAAGATCGCTGGCAAGTTCAAGATAAACCGCCTTGGTAGCGAAACGAACAAAAATGAATAAATATGCTTTTATTGTTTTCACACCATGATGGCGACTGAGAGTTATCGAAAAGGGTCCCCATAATCGACACCTGAGTGAGAAAATTGTTTAACTTGAGAAACTCGAGAAATAGGCAAATTCCCCATGAGGGGTTCAAAAGTCTTAGGATTTTGTTTCCAGCATGGAATACATTGAGAGACTGAACTGACTTGATAGCTCTTTTTGGAGATAAAATCCAAAATTGTTGCGACATAAGGAAATGAGTCGTGCGAAAACCTGCATGAAAAAACTTCTCATGAAAATATTTGATCAAAAGTATACTCAAACGACTTGAACGTGGAAGCAACATAGGATATTTGGCAGAATGGGAGAGGAAGGCATGTTTCAGACGACCTCCAACACATAAAATTTCATCAGAATCCAAAAAAATTTGAAATTTTCTCAAAGGTTTAGAAAAACGTTTACTTTCGATTTCTACAAAAAAATGGATACTTTGGACATGTCGAACAAGTCTAACAAGAGCGTTGTGGCGCTCGCAAGGCAAAACTGAGCCTAAGAATCTATAAGAAGGTTTTTTCGAATTGTTGATAAAACGTAGCAAGTAAACTAGAACATTTTGTAGCGATCTGAAACAAAAATGCGTTTCTAATAAAATATCAATGACATGGTCAGTACTATAGGTTAAAAATACTGGAATTGATTTTTCCTTCTCCCCCGGAGGTGCAAGGGGCAGAGAAGGCGAATAAGGCCATTCATCTTGTTTTTTAAGGAAAGGCGGACCGGTGAACCACATAGAATGTGATATCATCTGACGGGGTAACAAACCTCTGGAAGCAGCATCCGCAGGATTATTGGTGGTATCTACGTAAAACCAATGTTCAGGAGTGACTTTCTCCCTGACAAATGTCTTTCAACGGTGTGGATGACCCTTAATCTAATATAACACTATTTGGGAGTCGGACCAACAGTGAACACGTTTCAGATTCAATTGGGGTATAATAAGATTAATGATTGATGAAATCAGCTTCGTTAATGAAACGGCTGCACATAACTCCAAACGCGGAATAGTAATTTTCTTAGTTGGTGCAACTTTGGACTTTCCACATACGAAGCTAACATGATTCACTGCATTGGCATCAAAAGAACGCAGATAAATAACACAAGCATATCCTTTCTCAGATGCATCGCTAAATCCGTGAATTTCATAAGCGATTGCTTGGGAGTTTGTGAACATACGCGGAAATTTGAGACTGGATAAAACGGGTAGATCAGTTTGATACTGATTCCAGATACGAATAATTTCATTATTGGGAATATCATCCCAACCAATACCAGACAACCATAGCTGTTGAATGAGATGTTTGCAAAAAAATGTAACTGAACAAATGAATCCTAGAGGATCATATATGCGAGCTAATTCGGATAAAATTGTTTGTTTAGTACAAGGACGATTTGGAATTGCAGAGACAATGAAAGAAAAACAGTCAGCAGAAGGATTCCAAAGCAATTCCAAAATTTTCAGACAAGAATCGATATCTTCAGAAAACGTGTGCGGTTCGTTGGACAAATAAGAGGGAGGCAAATCAAAGAAAGGTCATTGCTAGACCACTTTCGAAGTTCGAAGCCCCCTCTTCGTAATAAGGTAATAATTTCAGTTTTGAGTTGGTGAGCCTTTTCAAAGGTAGGAATAGACATCAAAAAGTTGTCAATATAGCAGGTGGAACTGAGTGCGAGTGAAGCAAGCGGAAAAGTACCACCTTCATCTTTAAATAATTATTCAAGTGTTCTGAGCACAAGAAAGGGCGAGCAATTCATACCGTAAGTTACAGTACGAAGACGATAATCTTGTAGCGGTAATTTGGGATCAAATCTCTAAATGATTCTTTGAAAATCTCGATGAGAAGGATTAACAAGAATCATTCTATACATTTTTGTCACATCCATATACAATACGTGAGGATGAATGCGGAACTTTACGATAATATTGAAAAGATTTTGTTGCAACTTTCGACCAGTGGATAAATTATAATTGAGCGATATTTGATTCGAAGACTTTGCTGAGGCATTGAATACCACTCGCAATTGTGTAGTCGTGTTATCGGGTTTCAAAACAAAATGGTGTGGAATGTAATAACATGTGGATGGAATGTTCATACTAGAGATCAGCTCCATGTGATTAAGATCTTAATATTCTTTCATAAACGCAGAATATTGCTTGTATAACTCCGAGTTTTTGATTAGGCGGCGTTCTAATGATAAAAACCTAGTGACAGCAAGGTCACGAATACCTTGGTATTGGACCGTTTCATTTAACACAACTACATGTTTTTTTTATTTGACGTTTCCTATATCATTGTTAAGTGATCATTTGAAGGGAATAAAACATTATTATTATTATTAGTAACTACCTAACAGTTCTGTTATTAATTTTTTTATGTGATTCACAAATTATATTATGTAAGTACATATTTGTTACTTCCTCTGTTACTTCCTATTCGGTAATTGGGTTCTTCCTGTAGAATAGTGTATGAAATGAATGAATAAATAAATAAATAATGCAGCATTTATTAAATTATACCCTGTAATAATTTTTCTTGTGTGAATGAATATTATTATTATTATTGGAGCTTATCGTTGTCAAGTTTCACCAACGGCGATATTTCTATAACACACTAGAAAAGGAAAATTCAGGACACATCATCATTTACAGCATTGCTAAGTATTTTATACCATGCAATATCTCATATCATTCCTGTCTACGCCACTGACTGGAGTCAATCTCGCAGCGAAAAAGTCGATGTCCTGCGACGGCACCAGACTGAAAAACTAAAATAGCTGGAGAGGCCGTTGTCAAGGAGACCCGAAGAGAGACCTTCTCTCCTCGAACCTCCCGGGGTCCTCAATTTGAGTGATAGTGAAAAGTGCGATTCCTGCCAGAGTTGTCGAGATAGATTATCCTGCATTACATGACGTAAAGCCATTATGTTGTCAGGATAAGAGTCGCAGTCTGCTCTATTCGATATGGGGATGATCAGATGTGGAGATATGTCGGAAACGTACAGGTAAAATGGAGTAGTACAGATTATATAAAAAAGTATAAAGAAATTCATTGGAACTGTTTTTATATCTAACACAATTCACATAAAAAATAACCAAAGGAAGAATGCTGCCTACTCTGCTTAATTATGGTTTAGACTTTTTGATAAAATCGAAATGGATAAGACAAAATTTGTTGTAGTTCATGTTAAAGCTATTGAATGCTCCATTTATCACAACGATAATAATCGTTACAATGTAACAAACGAACAGAAAATAACACTGAATATAAATGCAGAATTCAAATGTCATTGAAACACGTGAAATAAAATTACCCTGGCAATAATTTGAATGCAAGAATTGACTGAGACACATCAAAGCATGAACCAACATCAGGATATTTTGTTGATTTTTTCATTATTATTACCTCACTTACTCAAGCTTGACCTCTTTAAGAACAGTTGAGTCCAGTACGCATTTGTGGTTCAGCGTAACACCACTGACGAGACCTACGGTAGGTCGAAATAGCGGTGGGCTTTAGTTTTCAATTATATTTGTCAACATTGACCATCACTGAGAGTAAAGGCAAGTTTAGAATTTTTTAAACCTATGAAGACTCTTTTATGTGCTAGGAACTCAACGGTGCCTGTGATACTGCGCTACTAGCTTTTGATGTCGACTTCACATGAAAGTTCATGTTTTTCACAGTTCTTGTCCCTTGATCATGAACGCTTCTCATATATTAGGTTAGGTTAGGTCCAAAGTGAGTAGGTCAATTTGACCCTCCACCACAACCCGCAAGGGTTTATCGTGGCTCACACCTGCTCACACTCGACAAAATAAACCCAGCTCCTTAACAAAGTCGATCAGTTTATATGATGAGTGGTCTTTCAGGTCAGATGGTAGGTGTACGGCTCTGCCAAACTCTAAAACCCTGATTCGGTCCCCAGCAAGGAAGGTAGAAATTATGTGCTCTGCTGTTTTATCATTTTCCAAACGGAGGCGACACACACTATCTTTCAACATGATGTCCACCAACTGTTTGGTACCAAGATTCGAAGCTTGATTGGGGGACTACATAGATATATAAACAAGAGTGGACTACGAAGAACAGTTGGTGGATTACAAGTTTCGAATCTTGGTACCGATCAGTTGTTGCAGTGAGCCAATCCGGGAAGATTCTGCCAGAAGTCCATGAATCTTCTTACCATCCAGGTGTTCAATCTTTGTTTGGCAAAGCCTAAAGCGATGCCAATGACAGGTTCTGGTGCAATGAAGCTGCTTGCAGCACCTTCCTTTGCAAGGGAGTCAGCAGCCTCATTGCCTCTCAGGCTAGTAGGAATCCAAACCAGAGACAATCTGTTGAGTTTTTCTATCGAGGAGGATCGTTTTTGGCAGTTTGCTACCAATTTAGCCGTTGCTCAGTAGGAGCGAAGAGCTTTCAACGCTGCTTGATTGTTCAAGAATATTTATATTGACTTGTGAGTGAGGTTGGATTTATCCAATCTCTCTGCACACAATTCAATAGAGTAAATTTCCGCTTGAAATACAGTCGCTTAAGTTCCGAAGCAAGTAGATATATCTGTCCTGGGTCTGGGACTGAAAACATCTGCACCAAAACTGGAAGGTGTTTTTGATCCATCTTTGAACCAACAAATATCTGCTGTTAATATTTCCTTCTCCCGGAAGATCCAGTCCTCTTTACTCAGGAACAGCACTTTATAAGGCAGTTCGTAGTTGGGCTTCTCACAGTAATCAATTTACTATGTGAATACTGAGGTGGAAATTATTTAATGTTTTGTAAACGAAGATCATTGTTTGCTTTGTTTGATATTGAACGAATTCAAAATACACATCTAAAACATTGATTCTATACTCGTATATCTGCCACACCCAATAATTGTATTGTTCTGAAGAGTTTGAAATGTCTCGTAATTTGATGTGATTGAGTGAATTATAGAGCTGCACTGATTAAAATGAATTACCCTTTCTGTTCAAAAAATAGGGTGAATTTACATTATTCTCAAAAATTATTTACTTATTTATCAATTTCCAGTTTGTCTCCTTCAAAGTAGTCCTGCTCAGAAATAATACACTTGTGCTGGCGTGTTTTCCAATCCTCGAAGCAGTCTGATATGCACTTTTTAGTATGTCCTTGAGCTCTCTCAACTATTTGGCCGTCATCACCTTAATCATAGCAAAACGCCATCCTGTCATGGGTCTCTTCAATCTTGTGAAGAGAAAAAAGTCGCAGTAGGCGAATCTGGTAAATACGGTGGGTGAGGCATGTTTTAACGGGGTGGCGCAGGTGAATTATCACGATGCAAAAACCATCAATTATTTTTTCATTATACCAAAAGTTTTCTTTGTATTGCTGCACATAACGTCAAGATTATAATCCTTGTTGACGGTACGACCATGTGGCAAGAATTCCTCTTGCACTACGCCATGGTAATCGAGGAAAAGAGTCAGCAAAACCTTGACATTTGATCGAACTTGGCGTGCAATTTTTTGTTCTTGACTCTCCTGGGCTTTTCCATTGGTACTTACGGTTATATTTTGGTTTCGATGCCATAACCATATACCTATGACTCGTCTACAGTTATTACCTTTTTAAGCAAATCTGGATCGCCTTTGACGTCATTCAACAATTCCTGAGCGATGCTCAAGCGACAGTTTTTTGATCAAAATTCAGCAATTTTGAATTGGTGTCACAACTTCATGCCCAAACTTTCCATCGGTTGACATGAGCCAACCGATATGCCGACATCCTCAGCAACTTCACTAATAGTAATTCGAGGATTCTCTTTAACAATTTTCTTCACATTCTCATCAATTTTTGATATGCTGAGGCGTGTAGAGCGAGTGTCGTCATTCACATCTTCTCCATCTTCTGTGGAAAGCTTGCACCACTGCCTCAAAGTGCAATCACTATATGTCACTGTCAACATTTTTATTGTTTTTGAGCACATTTTTCACACAAAATTTGATGCAAATTCATTGATTCACACGTTCAACTCTCACCAACAAATTAAACATGCTTAACAGATACAGTTTAAAAGACTCATTTCTTGAATCCAAGATTTTACCAATTTCTTCTTGTAAATAAAATCAAATGTCTGTGAAATTTTTGTTAGGAATCAAGGATGAGAAGAAATACTACCAAGGTTTTTAATGGCTTTTTTGAGACTTTTCACATTCTGAAAAATAAAATAAGTAAAGGAGGACTGTATTTAGGTGCGAATAGGATACTTTGTTCTCCCTGATGAGTTATTGTCAAAAATCAATGCACGATCCAAGGCCATTACCAATGAATGAAATACTATGTACCTACTGCAGTGGTACATACAGTGTCACTCATGAATTCTGCAACATATGGCAGTTTTTTTTTCAGTAATAGATTTATTCAAAATTTGATTCCGTAGTTGAGTGCTTGAGGAATGAGTGAAAAACAGCCACTTTCCTTTCATCCCGTACTACTTTGAACTTATCAAATTTGACAGTTTTTTTATTGAATTTTTCCAACCTTTTCTATGGAATTCGATTGAAACATGATTTAAATTTCATAGTCAGTAGTCAATGTCATTTCTCGTCCAGAAAATAACCATATTGACTTATTATAAACAAAAATTAATACACCACCAGAATTTCGTCTTTGTTGTTGCAAAATTTATCAACTTTCTCATAGCATTGTGAAACTGATTTAGATCAGTCATTTCTTTTCTCAGTAGATTTTTATCCAGTTTGATAATGTCTTGACCAGTTACAAACACACCCAAAATAGCATACTTTTCTGTAAACTGAACAATGACAATACAATTTCATAACCATTCAGGGCATGGAAACCCTGGGGTCGATCGAATACGTTTATTTTCTCTTAATGTAGGTAAATTAGTATTACATGCGTTTCATGTAGTGCCCTGTTGTTGGCTAGTGCCTCTTCAAGGACTGTGATAACTTAAAAAATTATTATTATTATTATTTTTGTGAGTAGCTGAATCTAGTCTAGTATTTGTGTATGATGGTTATAGTGCTTTTGTCCTGTTTCAATCGGGTAAGTGGGATATCCTCCAGGACTCCTAGGAGCCTGGCAGGGATCAGTGGGAGTTATTTCCTAGGGATCCTCCCTGGGCCTCCGCGGGGCGTCCAGGAGGTGGCCAGTGTCTCAATTGCAGTGGTGTTGCTGCTTCAGATTGTTCTGGCGATGTATTTGCCTTCTGAGTTTCCACAATCTCGAGTTTGTAGGGTGAGTTTTATGGTGTTACAAAGTTCATTGGAGGGAAAGGTTGTCTACGTTTCGTACTAGTAGATAGTAAGCGGTGTGTTAGTCTCGGGGGATTGGACAGTGAATCATGGCTTTATAGTCCATGATCGGTCTTATGTAGGTCTTGTAGGTGAGTAACAGTGAATTGCTGCCGCAACTTTCAAGCTTTCCCCACAAGGCTTTTAGGAGATTTGCTCTTATCCTGACTCTGTCATAGGTATCTCTCAGGTCAGCTTTCCAGTTGAGGGTACTCGTAAAGGTAACCCCCAGGTAGGTCACCAAGTCTTACAGTGGGAGGGGTTCTCGTATACAAGTTGTAAGTAGGGGTCGGTTTAAGGTGTTTGAATGTATGAAGAGGATTGTCTGGGTTTTCGTCGGGATGATTTTGATCCGCCACTTATTACACCAGAGTGTAAAGTGGTTTATCATGTCTTGTGTTTGTCTTTGTATTTGTCTGGTTTTGGGAGCGGAGGACAATAGTATTCTGTCATCTAGATCCTGGGGCAAAAAAGGAGCGGAAGACTCTAATTATTTTCCGAATGAAAGAAACAATTTCTTCGCCAAATCTTTCAGAAATGTACTACTCATATAATTATTTCAACGGATAATGTTGGAAGCTTGTTCTCCAATGCAATTCGAGATCATCAAAACCAAGTACATTCTTAGTGTAATTGGAATATACAAAAGTGAAACAGCTCCTTATGTTAGTCTTTTTCAAAGTTTTTTTTCTATAAGTTTATCGAAGCTACAAACTCATAACCAAGGCTGGTTTCCATCTCCACTAGATGATTAAGAAATTCAAATTTTGAACGAACAGCTTCGTGTGCATTCAATATTTCAGTTAGAGAAAAATAAAAGTTTTTCCAGCTGAAATTTGGCAGGTTGAAAGTGTTTTGCCACAGAAGTCTTGATCAAATGAAAAGTTATAGTGAATGGAAACTTGCAATCAGGACTTTTTGATAATAATAATAATGTTTATTCATCTAATATAGATAATACTCAAATATTAACAACGATAAAATAAACAACGGCATCACAAAAGGAGCATCGCCGAAGAGGTGTTCCTTGTACGTAATATTGCCATAACAGTAAATAATAAAAGAAATAAAAAATGAGTACATTTGAGGTAAGTTGGAAT
>WOGN01008698.1:0-11162 GCA_015342105.1 Leptinotarsa texana
TTTTTAGAAAACGTGTTTTCGATCTGTTGTGTGAGATTGAGCTATATTCATTACAAGAATTCATGGACAAATAACCATTTTCAGTCTGTATCTAATTTGAGCTTCCTAGTAACTTCAATATTACATTCTACTCATCAATCTTTATCTGTGATATTTACTTATTTGTTCCTGTCATTTTCATACACTCATGTACTTATCTATACCACGTGCTTTTATTTAATTTACATTTGTATTGTAAATGTAATCATTTTTATGAATAGATGTTTCCATTGTCACTATAAGGAAATGAAATATCGTTAAATGAACAAAAATCGTTGACATTATGGTCAGCAGTCTGTTTACCAAAAAATTAAATCCATCAACATGGTCCTTTAAAGTTTTCAATTTCGATCAACAATTATACGTTGTACCAATAACTCAAAGCATCACTTGAAAATTGATGTCCAGATACATTAGCCTGATGTATTTAATTATATTTGGGTTCAATGTATTCAGAAAAAAATTCCCTAGGTGAAATGAAACTGTAAGCTATTGTACCTATAATGGTTTCTGAGCTGTTCGGTAAAAATCTCATTTTCTTACTAAACTCTCTGAGAATGAAATCATTTTTTTATATTTGTGCATGTTGAACGTCGTAGTTCAGAAGGTGGAATGAAATCTTTCATTCCAAATATCAGACTCTATAATGACTTCACATTTCCTATCGTCATTCAATAGTTTCACTTTCGGCATTCTCCGCAATGGACAGAAAATGGATCGTAATTGCCTCTTTTCACTCCCAATACATGTCTCGCTGAAAGGGGCTTGACATTATATTCACTAACTAGCGCTGGAAAATGAGCTGAGATGTCATCTGATCTATTATTTTCTTCGGAAGTTGAAATACGAGACAATGATATAACGATTGAAGTGGTTGTAATGCCCAAGAATGGCCTTTCATCTGTACAACTGAGTAATCGAGTGATTAATTAACTGTCAGTTGCGTAGGATTGACTGGCTTTTTGTTTGTTAGTGAGATTCACCAAAGTTTCAATATTTTTCAAGATTTGAACGATTCCAGAGGATTGAGTAGCTTACAAATGATTTCGCAAATAATGTACGACTTTGATGGCAATATCATCAAAAAAAAGATTTTCCAAAAAATTTCAGTTGAACATATTAATTTATCCGAACATCTTATATAGTATAATGGAACGAGTTCGAGTTTTTCAAGATATTCACTATTGTAATCATGTAAACGATTTCGATAGAATGGTATGCTGTCACTTTTTCCTATAAAGTAACCATTCTGTTTGTATTTGTGTCGAAGTGCCAGTTCATATTATTTGCAGCAGTTTGTAGATAACGTGAAAAATCCTAGTTTTCGAATTGTACTTCTTGTACTCAAGAAGTACCAATGTACTTCTTGTGAAAGAAGTACATTGTTCTAAATAGAATTTGTATGAAACTGATCAAACAAAAGCCAAAACTACATAAAAAATATAAAAATACATGAAATAGTGCTTATTACCAGGAGTTTAGCAAAATTCAAAAAACTGTAAAAGAAAAAATTGAAGGGGCCTACGCAAATAATCTTCAAAACATTCAAATCCAGTTGAAAATTCAACTGGTCCTTTATAAATAACAAAGATGAAACTTCTAGAATTACTGTAAAAATATCAATATCAGTCATAACACAGTAGATAACAACTGTGAACCAATAAGCGAAAAAGAAATTTTAGATGCGGGTTTCCAACTCAAAAATAATCACATCAGGCTCTGATAATATTCCATCTTTCATTATGGAAGATTGTCTGTGAGTATATGTTCATCCATTGCGTACAATCTTTATTTTAATTCTAAGAACATCGTTCTTTCCTGATACCTGAAAAATTTAAAAAAATTGTCCTGTTCACAAATCTCAAGACCGTGCTTCTATCAGTAATTATAGACTGATTTCAATAACCCTGATAAAGTCTTGGAGATTATATTGTACAAGCGCATTTATCTAGCAACTAACTGAACAAATCATTTCTGAATGTCAACAACAACGGTGCATCTGTCAAATGTATACTGATTTCATCAAGACCTTTGACAAAAATAAATCATAAAATACTCCTAAGGAAAATTTCTTGTTTGATTTTCAATAGGATTTCTTTAAACATTTTGACATCATACTTGAATAATGAAATGTCTGCTACAATGGATTTTTCCCACTAAACCATATTGCAACTAGTGAAGCCCCCAAGATTCCAACTTGGGGCCATTGTTATTCTTGATATTCATCAATGCTTTCTGCGATATATTAGATTGCAATAAATCAATGTTTGCAGATTATTTAGAATTATATGTTTCTGTTTCTGATTTGGATGATTGTATTGTACTACAAAAACATGATTGGTGTTTGAAATGTTACCTTTTCTTGGATATTTCTGAATGTGAAAATCCAACATATTGATAGTATTAGTGACTTACGAGTTCATTTCGACAATCAGCTCATACTCAACTCTCACATAAACGAAATTAATAAATCAACATATCGTATATATGATTACATATTGAAAAACTGTAGAAATTTAATGATATCACTGCACTCTCAACGCTTTCCTTCAGTCTAGTGAGGTCTAAACTAGAATGTGGATCATTAATATAAAATCAGATTCATAGTCGATACTCAATAACCA
Organism: Leptinotarsa texana; assembly: GCA_015342105.1. Lineage (NCBI taxonomy): Eukaryota > Metazoa > Arthropoda > Insecta > Coleoptera > Chrysomelidae > Leptinotarsa > Leptinotarsa texana. Next base: position 2,664 of record WOGN01008698.1, read on the forward strand.
TAGAGGAAATCCAAATTGTTTTTTTTATAAATTTCTATGTTTCAAAACTGATGGAGTTTATCCTTCAAGAGGAAATGAATATATGAATAAACTACATAGATTCGATTTCGTATCTTCAGAAAATCCCAGAAATCCAGCATCCATATTATTTCTACATAAGCTTTTGAATGGTAAATTTATTATAATCATCATCAAAGTATGCGCTGGTCATCCCCTATCCCGACCATTCCCCACAACGTGGGCTAAATGATCATTGGGTCCGCGAATCATGTGCCCTGAGCAAGTGCAGTAAGGCAAGAATGACAGCCTTCTGCATCTGTCCGGCTAAGATTTTTGCCTCAGTGCGGCATGCCAGTATGATTTTAATATTCGAGAGTAGAGCGTTTTTCAAATGGCATTATCGTATAGGGTCTGAAATAACCGGGCAATTCATCATACCGAATAGAGGAAATGAAGAAAAAACTACGAGTGAAAAGTGACGAACTGTGTTAGGGAATGACCAAGACAAAGCCGTTTCGAGTATAATAGTTGTTAGTCGGGGAAAAGCTAACAGGTCTGTTATGTAAATATTCGGGTTGTTTTATTAAAAGTAATTCATGTATGTTGGTAAGGATATGTAGAGTGCGTAAGTTTTTCAAACCTTGATCATATGGAGTCATCAAACCTACTACCGAAGGTAGTATACCGAAGGAAAATCTCAAACAAGACTTTTGAATTCTTGGAGGCGAAGAGAGTCATGTTGAGTAACTGCATGTTCAAATATGCAATCGCAATATGATAACTTAGAAAAACTTGAAGTTTTCCAAAGCTGAAGTTTGAGTTGTGTGGTATGAATATTCCTATTGGGAAATATTTGTCTGAGAATGTTGTAAACTGATTTATAAAGACGACTGATATGTTTAGAAAATCTCAAATCGGAGTCAATCCACACACCCAAGTTTTTAAGCTGATAAGTGAAGGGCAAAGCTACATCATTGTCAAATTCATAGCAGGAAATTTTGATTTTTCCGATGAATAAATAATTTTTTTATGGTCGAAACAACGATTAAAATAAAAACAGAAAAAAAATGGCGCTCCGGAGCGACTTCATTTATTCCAGTGGCGCATTTACTTTTTCAGCTGCAGGATAACCCGGAAAAACCTGCAGCACCACATCATCTGAAGTTCTTGATCTACCAATGTCCTCTCTTTTATAAAACAAAATATCCTCAAACTTAAACCAGTCCACTTCGCCTTCGACCAAGGCGTAATAATTACCAAATTCAATGCCAGAACCATAGTGAACAATGACTGTATGAATATTATAATAGTGGTCTGCTAGATTGAAATGTTCATCTATTTCGAACCTTCCAAAGAATTTCTTGTTTCCGTCAGAGGTTGAGTAATGTTTGAAGATCATCAGTGTTATCATTAGATTGACTGGTGACTGATGTCTCAGCTATACTTGTTTCCTTATAACAGTCAGTTAGTTTGGCGCATGTTTCGTAATACAGTCGATCATCACCTGTTAAAAATTCCATTTTCAGATGATTTCACAGTAAGCTTTGCATGGAATGGTTATTAGTCATATTATGAAAAACTAGATGAAGTTATGGACATTTTCTGTGAATATTCATAACAACATTCATAGCAGCATTTTTCGATTGGACTTGTTCTCTAATGACCTTGTCATTTCTGGGCTCAGAAATTTAACTGGAAGTTTCAAAAAGCTACCTCACTCGGTTGATCTAATTTTTCCACTTTTATTTTCTGCACGTTATTTTCCTTGGCTTTGATCTCCTTTCAGTTTTCCCTTTCTTGAAGTATAGGGAAAATATTTATGGAGTTTATGTTACTACTGGTAATTTGTGTGGAACCTCGTCTTTAACGAATATTTTTAATGTTGAACTAGGATCAGAAAGTAGGATGTTCTGCAAAATCAATCTTTTCAATAATGTGCTTTTGCAGGCAGTGTTTGAAATGCTGAAATCTGTAGTATCTGTCAGAAAATTCAATATGTATATATTCACTTGAAGAGTCTTTTTTGACTTGAAAATTATAAAAAATATAGTAGAGAAATAACTATATTTTATTTTCATGAAATATTTCATCTCTTGAAAATACTGTTCAAATCTGATGTATTCATTGAATTACTGTCGCCCCCCTTCGAACGACAACCCCGAGAGACCTTTACAATACAGGGATTAGCGAGGTCTCATATTTTAACTGCGTCTCCTAGCATTGAAGTTAACCCTGCGTCCGACATGTGGACTTTTGTAACATTTGTAGACACATGTGGTGTGTGATACCCTAATATGATTTTTCTGTTAAAATTAAAATTTTTTTGAATTGCAACATAGTTGTTATGAGAATTCTATACTGTAATATCTCTTTTTATGATAAATTAATTTTTGATTTACCAAAACGAGCAATAACTCGTTATATTCCATCTTCACCAAAACAATGGGTTCTTTTAATGGAAAAAATAGAGATTTACTCGAAGAAGTCTTTTGCACATAAAACGACTAAATACATATCAAATTGCAGGTTCAAACAGATGAAAAAGCATTATAAAATGAATATAAAAAAAATTATTGAAAATCATAAAAAGTTACAGGTCATCAACGTTTACCATTTCTACGCAAGATTTGCAGTACATTTCTGCATGGTCCAGACATGTGAATTCATTGCATTTGTTACAAATGTATTTTCGCCTTTGATCTTCGAAATCTGGATAGTTACTAACGATGCTAACATTATCGCTCGTTTCATCACCATCAGATTCATCAATTTCATCATCACTTCCTATTTCATCCCATAAGGACTGAAGACGGGTCATTTCTCACTCATAATCCCCTATTTTTATCGAATAATTTGAAAAACTACTCGATTTGGTTTCCTTTGAATGAGCACAATTTTGGAACGTATAGAGACATGTGAGGTTTCGTGCACCCCAGTCGCTTTATAACAGGTCTGATTCGAACATAAGTCAAACGACAACTGATTTGAGATGTGAATATAAGAGTGGAGACTAAATGCGGAAGCTACTCAATATATTCGACGCTGGGGCGCCAATTTCGAAAAGGTATAGGTATGGAATTTCCTACGGCTGGGGTATGTCACACCCCACGTGTCGTACGCAGGGTTAATAACGAAACATTTTAATGTAGATATAACACCTGCCAAGTGGAATAAGAATGGGCAGATAAAACTTCCTGAAAATATTTTTTATGACGATCATACTATTACAAAAACTTATTTACCTCTTCATTTTGGTATTGTTGATGATTCTGAATTTATATTTAATTATTTCTTCGCTCTCAAATAATTTTGTTTCCAGCCTTCATCCAATTAATTTTATTCAATTTCATCACAGATATTTAAATTGAGTTTTGGATAATAGGAGTCATTACCTGAACTTTAGGTAATGTTAGGTGTCTGTATCATACTTACTCGGTGTCAGAGTCTATCCTTGTTGCTAACCACACTTTCTTGTCTAATCTGCCCCTCTGTAATTTCTTTCCTCTGTGACTGAAGCACATTCCAGTATTCAGTGCGAACTGGAATAATATTCTGTGCGCTGCCAAGGTTACCATTCAAACAAAAAGAGCGCTGTCAGAGCAAAGTCAAAATATTATCAATTTTAATTGTAACATAATTTTTAAATACTTAGTTCTCGAGAGTAAAAACGACATAATGGTGAATCATGCTGGCTGCATGATGATAAAGAAACCTCGAATGCATGGAATGAGTACAAGATATGCAAAATTTATGGTTGCACGAGCTGTTATAACCAGTGCTATAGCAGGATTTTTATTCAAAACATTTTACATGGATAGGAAAAAAGCAATATATAGAAAATTCTACGAAAACTACGATATTGAAAAAGAATTCGAGAGAATTAGATCGAAAAATGTTTTTGATTCCTGTTGAGGAATGTAGAATTCAAGAAACAATGAATGCTGTTGAATATTCTCATTGTGAAATATTGTGAATTTCTCACTTAAAATAGTTATGAATAAAACGATACATTGACTCATCTATTGCTTTCGACTTTTAACATGTTACAAACCCCTATTTTGTTGCCTGAAACCAGAAGAAATTCAATACGTTCCTAATGATATATTTATTGTGAATGTAAAATTCAGATTCTCCAGAATGTTTCTTTAAAGCAAATGCAACATAATTGAATAATTCGTTTTGAATTTCGGACATGAATATTTCCCCCATAATCTCAACTTTCGAACAAGGCAAGATACCAGAGTCTGACAAAATGTTTCTAAAAACGAATCATTTTCAATACTGTTTTATAAAAAGGCCAGTAGTGTGACATGACTTGCTGCTAATAGGGCGCTAAGAATTTTATTTGTCAAATAAAAAAAAACTTGAGATTTTTTGTATGAAACGTATTTGAATTGATTTGGAAGTGTTATATTTTCAGGAGGGACTAATTTTTGGAAAATAAAGTTTTTGACTTTCTACTGAAGATCCTCAAGGCAACTGTCTTACAGCGGATCATCGATGTCTACCAGAGAGTATGCGAGTGACAATTTTACCTTTCATTAAGTATACTGTGTAGAAATCCTGTGAATGATATCTGATTTATTTCCATGAAGAATGTTCAGAATACAAACTGACTAGAGAGAAAGTATTCTAAAAACACTTCATTGTGTGATTTTCACTAGACTGTTTCACAAAAACGCAACAGGTGTTTCGCCATACAATGGCTTTCTCGGGCGTGTCTTATTCTTATTCCCGAGGAAGCCACTGTATGGCGAAACACGTGTTGCCTTTTCGTAAAATTGTCTAGTGAAAATCACACAATAAAGTGTTTTCAGAATACGTTACTAATGGATTTTCATCAAGTATCGGCCGATTCCATCATATATGAGTAGAGAGAAGTGTTTTCTGTATAATTCAGTTTTCACATAAAAGAATTTGTATCGAAATAATTTTCCTTTCATGTATTTCGATGTTTATATGTCAGTAGCAATAGCAGATGGGCTTTTTCTTTCAATTTGTATCTGAAAGTTACTTGTTTGTATGATCTAAATATCTTTCTATGAGATACTTCTTTTTAAATTGATTACTTCCTTCCTTCTTTGAAAGATTCTCGTATTTCAATTTCTATACATTGACTTCCACTTTTTTAAATTCCGTCAAACTATTTGTGACGTTATAGATGTTCGAATTTGGAACTGATAATTTCGTAACTCCAAAACACTATGTCAGTGTTTTATTTTTATTTTATTTTTAAGATAGTCTTCATCTTTCATATAAAGAAACATTCAAGCAAATGATCTTCGAATGATAGTGAAATCGTTTGTTTGCGAACTCATTTATAACATTTTGGGATGATTCTGGAGTAATGTAAGTACAAGTTTCGGTAAGTTTGTCTCATTAGTTTTGATATTGTCCCAGATTGCGTATTATAAACTATTGATTTGATATAGCTCCAAAGTGAAAAATCGAGGGGACTCAAATCTAGAGCAGGCCATTCCAACGGACCGCGCCAAACAATCCAAATGCCTGGGTATGTCTGGTTGAATCTGGCATACCCCGGCCCTTGTAGGCATAAAAAATGTTCGAGCGCACTATCCTTTAAAAAAAAAAACAAATTTCGTTTCATTATTATTACACAATTTTTTGAATCCGTCTTTGGATGAGGACTCTTCTGGTAGTGACACGCTTTAAAGCTTTTCTGATCTCTATTCAGCTCCTCTGTTCAAGAACGTCTCATTCAGGACGCCAAAACGTCATTTCTCAAACTCTAATATTATTAAAAATGGAAGACCACCTCGAATTTACGAATTGTTTCATAAATACTATATACTAGTGATAAAACACCTGAGTTGTGTGGAATTTTTTAAAATATAAATGGTAATATAGCATTCTGAACCGTTCTAATTATAAATGCATTGTTTCAAAAACTTTGAAACGAAACTCCAATCAGTTTATAATCAGAATGAGTCTATTGAATATCCTGCCATGATTGTGTGAATGACTATATCGATAAAATGTCGAGACAACTTGAGGACCGTATTGTAACACGCAAAAGTGACAAAAGTAAATCTTTCAGTAATCCTGTTTCCAGTGAAGGTCAATAGATGAACTATAATCGAACCCAGATTGAACAAAATCTAATACTTTTGATACTGTGGCACTAAATGTACTGAACAGAATGAGAAGAATTGGGTATCAAAATCTAAAAGTAAATAATAGAAAATAAAATAGGTTAAAAATGTATGGTTGACGGTTTTATAAAAAGAATTATGTAGATAAAGTACTAGAAACAAAAAATAATTCGGAAGGTTCCAGGTAGAGTGTCCTGACACCACTCTCCTCCGCATTCTGAGATAATGATTCACCTAGGACCTTTCGAATAATTTTTTAGTTTTTAGTACACTATCTACATCATTATTATCGTAGTTATTTTTGAGTAGGAGTTCGCAAAAAAGATTCATCAACTTTAAAAGGGAAAAAGTAGAGGCATTATATCGAGGTAACGATCAATATTAGCAGGTCCGTCGTTGCTGAGACTTCAAGATATTACATGAGCATCGTGTAGCATGTATTGAACTGAAAATTTTGATAAATTTTATGAGTAGATAATAGCAGAATTGAAGCTTTTCCTTTCTGACGTATACCCCAACCTACCGTAGATTATCATGGGAGTCCAACTCACGCGGAGCATGTGGAAGAGAAAGAGAGTGTAGTTTTAAATAATGACATTATGAATTATTGCAATAAGTTGTTTGAATAATATGTTTTTCATAAAATACTAGTACACCTTACGATGTATTCTCTAGTTATTCGAATCACTGTTGAAAAAGATACTTTGTTAGAGAAACATGTCGTGATATATTCCTCAAATAACGTTTGTGGGGATCAAGTCGTGAGGTGAAGTTTATGAAATTACTATGGATCTTCATGAAGTTACGGCCGAATCAATCAATAAAATGAAAAATAATAATTATGAAACCAACGTTGAAACCATATTTAGGTATATCCATTTGAAAAATAAATGAAATATCAACAATTTACACTTGACTGTCATCATGTTTCAATTTGAAAGAGAAATATTCAGTGTTATTTTTTGATATTGAATATAAATATGTCAATTTCATCATATTCCATTGAAAAAGTCATAGGACAAAACAACATCGTGAATAATGCGTGCATAGCATCGGGAGCCGTCTATAACGAATAGGTTACGCGGAAAATGCCAGTATCTATCGTTATTGCATGGGTAGCAGCACATGGTGCCTTCAGACGGTGTGAACTGCATCTAGATATGAATGTAACTGTTTCCAATATCAAGTATAGGGTTCTGAAAATTGATTGGGATTCTGATTTAATCTGTTTTTGTAATATGGTGAAACAAGCGAGGAATTACCAAACATGGTCACCTCGAATAACTTCAATTCATCACTTGTGATGATGCTGGCCGTGTTATAAATAGTTCTCACATCATAGCTACACGTCAATGGATTTGAGAAAGTTTATGCTACTACTGCTCATTTTATACCTTGTACGTTTGGTAGACATACGTAGAATGAATCAATTTTTATATATTGTCTTCTTCAGATGCACATCTCATTCCTGCTCCCTGTCAGGAAGTGATAACTACTGAGGTAAAATTTCGTCAGCTCCAGCTTAATAATGATTATTTTCACTCACCATTGTGAGTGGCAGATTCATAGCAGATTCATATCGATGTGGTCCTGGTTTCAGCAGACCAATACTTCTCGGGAAGGGACAATCATCATTTTCTCAGCGTAATAGTTATCGACGTCGAAGAGAACTCTTCGAAGAGGCAAATCTATAAATTCTATGAATTTTGAGTATTCAAATACACATCTTCAAGATGTAGCTTCAAGTAGATCCCACTCCTATTTTATCAAGATCAGTTGCCTCCATGTGTTTATTACGTTGGTTTGTCCCAATATATTACTCCCTGCTTGTTTTCGCTGCTTATACTGCTTTTGTTACGCTACATGAAGCAACAGTTAAATTACCTAGCGCTGATAAACTGTCAAAAATTGGAAACAATTTATCGAATGAGTATTTTGGAGAAGCTTATTGGCAATATAACTTTGTTGGTTGACACTTCAACTGAACGAGTTGTTAGAATAATGCAAAAGTTGTGAACGAGATAAATAAGTGACCACTCTGTATAACATTGGGATTCCGGAAATTATAAGAGATACAAATATGTTTCAATTGGGGCGAAGTTTCGCATTTATCTTTTTCCCTGCTACATAATGGTATTTTTACACATTTGCTATCCGACGATTCGTTTTTTGGCCACCATCATTAACTTTATTTTTTCTCATTGGCGCTACATTGGATTCCGACGAAGCGTCGGAGAGCAAATCTGAACACACCATTATGTAGCTGAGAAAAAGTGGCAACGTGGAAGTGTAATTGATTTACGAATCGTTCGAAAAATGAAGAAAGACAAAAATAAAAAACAATTTCCGAAATTTCTGTTCTTTTCGGATATCTTTGGATATAGTT
>WOGN01008699.1:0-11162 GCA_015342105.1 Leptinotarsa texana
GTCTACACCACCTAAGAAAATTAGAATATGCGATGTCGTACTGCTGAGCCGATTTTTTTTGTAACAATTCAATTGAAGTTCTTTTTGCATCCTCTTCAATATCGTCAGAAACAAACAATTCCCCACTATTGTTCTTCATTATGCAAGACATTAAACAACATCAAGAACTTCAAATGTGACTTTAAATAAAACTCGTGAGCTGTAAACAATACTGTTTGTTGGTAACCAGGTGATTCGGCGTCACCTGACACGGCTACTTCACAGCAAATGCGATAACATGAAAATAGTTAACTGATATTGAACTGTGTTTTTATAGAATTATTGAATTCATCATGAAAACATGACAGTTGTACAAATAACTTTGTATGATATTTGTGTTAAAAAGTAAGTTTAATTTTGTTCATGAAATTGCCCAACTCGCTATGTTCGTTTTGCATAGTTTTTCACTCGCAAAATAAAACCTTACTTTCAACATTCATATCATAAATAGCTATTTCATCACTGTTTCTCCGGTGTATTTTCAAAGGTTGAAATTTGGTATGGTTCGTTTTATGATGTAAATGTGGAATATGAAATTAAAAAACTTTATATTGCTGAACAGAGGACTAAAATCCCTTTCCAACAAGGTGCCACACACCCCCTTTGCTATATAAAATTTACGAGGGGATGCTTATAATTCAGAAGGGGTGCTGGAGGGGGATAATATTTTCATACTGAAAATTGTCAATTTAAGAATAAAAATCGACCTGTTTCAGTTTTTTTCACATAGTACATAACAACGCTAAAAATGAATTTATTCCATACATATGGACCGCACTGTATATCACAATATCCGTTCTAAAGCTATACATAGCATTTTCAGCGCTTGGTTGACCGTCTGCAGTAAGACTGAGACATATTTAATATTTTTTATGATTCGTGGTTTGACTCACTCAGTTCTCGTTATGAATTCCATCCAAAAACAATGCTTATACGTGCACGTTTTTTATGAGTAAGTAAATTTTCTTTATGGTCGAATAAAAAGTGGCAGACGAACAGTAGATGTGTGGGAGACAATGCGTTATAAAAATCTTGAATTTCGTTACAAATGATACTGTGTTCATAAATATTCTTGCAGCTTCGAGCTTGTCTTAGGAAAATTCTTGTGCCTGGTGGACTGAATGAATTTAATATGTAGTTGTGAAGAGAAAGTTGGAATTTTATGAAAATGTCCTCGAAAAAATAAATTCAATTTATTAAGCCTGGAACTGCTAATATACAATACCGAATCTGATAAAAAGTAACTAATGGTGGGAGTACACATAACTGCATAACTTTGAATACGAACGTTTATTGATTGTATACCATATGTGGGTGGTGTTTTGAAAACTTGCAATCACCTGAGAGGTAATAATTCAAAAGTATTATTCGCAAGCATATTCTAAAACTGAATACTCATCCAGAATATGAAAAAAATCAAAGTATGAATATAAGAATTCCGCTTTACTTTTCTGAAAAATAAATTTAAAATAACTTAAATACATAAATCAGTAAGTAAACCCTTGATTAAAACATAAGGTCCAAATCTTTCGATTGATCACGTTAATGATTGCAAATTGGAGAGTTGTTGAGATACACTTTCTTTTAGTTTTTTTCTCTAAAACTCATGAACATAATCTGAACCGGCCAATAAATGAAAAACTTACAGAGAATTGAAATTCCACCAAATTTCAAATATTTTTGAACTGCTTCAAGTATTTGACAATATTTATAATCTCCACTTTGAAATTACAGATTTTTTCGGATTTTTTTGTGTGATATTATATTAAAACGGCATTGAACAATTCTTGCTCTTCTACGAAACTTGTGTTAACTAAGGATTAACGGGATCTTACTCTTCAGTGTTTTGTTATTTTTATTAGGTTTTTTTCCAAAAAAATATATCTCATTTAACGTGTTTCAAATCTGGTTTTCCGTTAATCAACTGTCGCCCTCTACAAACGGCAACCCTCAAAAGTCGAGACTTGTACTAGCTGAGGGTTATTGAGGTCTTATCTTTTAACTTGCGATTCCTAGCATGGGTTGGACGATAGAGAGTGAAAATCGATAATTAGACTCGCGGCTTGAACCGCCATTCCACCTGACGGTCGACTGAATGAGTGGAACAAACCACTCACGCCAAACCAACTGGCTGTATACCGTCTCGGCTATTTATTATATTAATATTTGGTGTACAAAATGAGAAAAAGATACTTCAAACAAATTAATTATTCCTGAAACAAATCTATTCAAATCACTTTTTCCACATAATCAACGATTAGTCTAATTGAAAAGAAATTTCTGGAAAGTCATAACTGAAACTTAATCTTGTGTAATAGAAAAATTCTGAACGCTTTATATCACCTGCTAGAAAGTACAGGTACGTCAAAAAATTAAGGAAGACAAATCCATCGATGAAGTTTCATTAGATCAATTATGTTTTTCGGTGTACATACTTATAGTATTGAGGGAGGGGCCATGACTCGGTCCGGCAGCTGTAGGTGTAACTTAAAATAGAGAACACTATGGAAAATGAAAATATGATAAATAAAGTGAATGTAAGTAAATCTGAAAATCACAACATACTATAAAACAAAGTCGCTTCTCTCTCTCTGTCCCTATGTATGATTAGATCTTTAAAACTACGCGATGAATTTTGATGATGGTACATAACATGCATAATGTAGCAGATAAAAAACTGATAATTTTAGAGATTTCTAATGTGATGTCAATAAACACTTTTTTGCGCTTTCATTGCAGACGCTGGCTGAACCTTACGAGATAGATCAAAAAATGTAGTACAATATTGTACCTACACCTTTAAAAGGTTTACAAAAAAGTCCGCGATGCTATATGTCTATCTCTCAGGGATAACCCTTAATAACTATTTTTTATTCTCGAAAAATAATAGCTTATTTAAAAAATAATTTTAAGCAATAGGTATACAGCATTAATCCTCAACCAATCACCCTTAAATACATTGTACATTTAATAGAATATTTTCGAAGACATTACAGATTTTAAATGCAGGGACATAGCGGTTGCGGCGGTAACGGCCAGGGTGCCGGCGGCGCGTGCCTATAAACAACGCGTCGAAGGCCTCGCTTCGCCCTACAGCACTTAATGATTAGCAGCGATCACATATGTAGGTATATAACATCTGTATATTTAGTATCAGCATTGCACCCGTGCCCGTTGGGCATTTGTAGTGAGTGGTACGCTCTGAAAACTTATTTTTCATCTCGAAACGTGACTGAAGGAACTGTTATCGTTGTGTATGCTGCATTTGATTATTCAGTGTTTTGGCAAGCAATCAATCCCAATAAAAACTTCATCAACGAATACTTATCAGTATTCTCAAGCGAATATTTGTAAATTCGCCTCGTATACGAGTATATCCATGGCTGACAGTGATGAATTAATCAAGAGGAAACCGAATTCATGATTGACCGTGCTCAGCGGCTAACCGATTTTTCATAATCAGTCATTCATTTTCAAATAAACCACCGAAAAAACTGAATTTACTCGTACCAACTTTCCGTACAACGATATGCCTTTTCGAAAGCATCTGTTATGTAATTAATCATCAACGGCCGCGTATTAATCACTATTTTTAATTAAGTTAGGCCGAACGAATCCAGGGAAATTTGTCGTATTTTCAGGATTCCAATGCGGTAGACTGTACACTTTTTTTTTTCGTTTTTTTTTTCGGCGCTATAAATTAGTCGTACATGTCACTTGAGAGACAATGGGGTAATGGGAAATCATGGGAAAATTGCTTTGTTGCATGTGAGCATTTTCGTGAAGTAACATAAATAACTTTTTTTCTTGATATATTACACGGACACAGACGCCGCGGTAGACGTGTTGTTACTGTTGCTTGGATAAGAGTGACAACTATAAATAATTGAAAACTAAAAGGAACCTTCTGCTATACAAATTTCGATATAAACCCGTCAAATTAAAGTTTATTATTCACGATAAAAAAATTTAAGAGCCCATATTTCTTCTTTCGAGAAAGTGAGCCTCTTCGGAGGTCTCATTGAAATAAAAACATTATTAATAGTGAATATCAGAAAATACAAGTGTATGATGAATATATATTTGTTTTGGACCAGTTTTTGAGTTTTGCGTTATAAATAGATAAGTAATATTTTGATCATTCCCACATTGATTTCAATTTAAGAGCCACCTGTAGACAGCTGTTTCAGCCTGTTGGGCATCGTCAGTACCTGACGGGCGGTCCTCGATTGAAGACAAAAAATAACCAAGAAAAGCAAGACATAAGTAGAACCACCTATTGTTGTGACACCCAAGTCAAATTTGATAAGTTTTTATGTCGAGTGTTGGTGGTTTGACCAATCAACCGGCAACTGCTGTAGCGGAAATCTGGGAAACAGTCCTGAAATGCCATTGAAAAACGAATCCATATGTTTCTAGAAATTATTTGAAGTAGAGAAAGGTTAATGTAGTCAAGCTGCTGGAAAATAATTCAATGAAAATCAGAAAAATAAACGGATAAGAACTATCAATTGTTCAAGTCTCTACGGGCTATAAAAACACTATTTTCTGCTATTCTAGCTTTCGGTTTTTTTCGTTATCAAGAGTATCTACAAAATCAATGTAATGGAAACATTATATAGTAATAATAATGTTACAAAAGACTCCCAAAGGTAGTTTGAAATATAAAAAAGGCAAATAAATCCAAACATACAAAACTGAAAAATCAAATGCAGATGTGACGTTGAACATTTTGTTACAGCACCAGAGAAAATGTGATTATTATATTTACATACAAAGTGAGATTTGAATGTAAGTGGAGAATTATTAGTGATCTATAATTTTTCTTGTTATATTGAAATTATTTGTTTAATTTTATTGATCAAAAGTTAAAATATAATTGTAAATTTGACTTAAATTTTTTATTTCTATTTTTTTATTTGAGTTATTATTATTTTTACTTATGTGAACCATTTCCAGAAATAACCTTTTGACTTTATTCTTTTCTACTACTAGAATTTTTGTATTTTCATAATCCATAACATGATCTGAAGAGATAACATGTTCAGCCAGTCCACAAGAACGTTTATTGAGTCTGCAGTCACTTTTATGGGACGTGATTCTTCCAGATAGATTACGACTGGTCTCACCAATGTAAATTGTCATTACGCTACTGGTGTTGCCTCGTTTCAATTCGGAATGCGACCGAAAATAGTAAAAATAATTGATCTTGTAAAATATGTAGAGATCTTAACATTAACTCTTGTGTAAAGTTCGCCTCTATCTATAATAAATTATTATTATTTGATATCATTTTTTGTTAAACTGAGTAGATTCTTTTTGTGGAAAAAGGTCTTGCAAGAGAATGAACTTTCCGAAAATAAAAGTTTCGGTTGTTTGGTTCCAACCTACCTACGAGTATATGGCAGACTCGTGTTTTCTCGTAAATTTTATTTTATAGACAGTTTTACGTAATTTCCAATCGAGTGATGCTTGGCCGAACATGTTTACTGTTGATTACTAGCTTTGACTTTAAGATTTCTCGCATTATAACTGTTGGCTGGGAAGAAAAGACAAGGCTCAATATGTAACCTTGGGGTACACCGAAAAATTGATTAACTGAAATTGATTCAGTAGTGGTGCAGATGATTTTATGTCTTTCAATTTGTTACACAATGGTGTGATACTTGTGATCTACATTGGATTGACGAGGTAAAGTTTTAGAGAATTACATATTTTATTATTTGAGGTTTCATTTTTATGTATTACATGTACATATATTGGAATACATATGTATTACAATATATGTAATACATATATTGAATCCTAATTTTAGGATCTAATATCACGTGGGCGAAAAAACTAAAGGAAGTATTAGAGGCAGAAATTGAATACCAAAAGAGAATCTTTTCGTATTCAATTTCTTATACTTCAAAAGAGAATATTTTCGTATTCAATTTCTTATACTTGAAAGTTTTAAACAACCTCGAAAACAAGGCCCATTCTGGTCATTTGTAGCATCCATGTTAGACACATCTGACTATTATTATTGTTATTTGTAGGCAAAACTGACAGAAATTACTCATTTTAGTTTCCCTGCGATTGTAATTACTCCCATTTTTAGACGAAACCGTAGAAGAAACTTATCTCAAGATAGTCACAGAGAAAAGAATAACCGTTCAGTGTATATATCTTTCTCACTCCATTCCCTATTTTTTTCAGCATAGACCGGGTTATGGTTTCGGTTTTTGGGTTTATTTAAAGTCGAGTGCATTCGCATAAAAGCCTTTGAGAGGTAGAGCAACGAGAGCGGGTCTTAAAATTTTCATGTACTCGCGAATTTTAATTAAACTGATGTAGGTCATGGTACTTGTGATCTCTCGTCAGCATTCGACTACAAAAGATTTGCTTTTTTCAACTTTTCTCTTTCACTATGTCACCGTGACTTGTAATTAATTTTTCCTACTTCGGGGATTTTGGCGAGTAATAGAAAATGATGTTCTTCATCGATGCACAGAAGCATGAATGCAAGGATGAATAAAAAAGAGACTTTGAGGAGATGAATGGATTGTCGATATGGGAGTTATGATTATATGTATTTCAAAAGGATATGTATGTATGTGGGTTTCTGGGACTGTGTACACCACTTAACCGAGTTTTGATAAATGACGCTTTGATAGAAACAGGGAAAGGGATGACATTGCTGAATAGAAGAGTTTCATTTCATGAAGAAAGGTGGTTACAAGTTTATGTTATTAATCGGTTAGTGTAACTATGCATTAGAAAAATTTAAAAGTTGTTTCATTTTGGATATTCAAAAAAACAACTTAGTTGATAGTTTCCCACATTTCGTGTTCGATTTTGGTGAAAAAGAAAGCGAAAACACTGTTTTCCTAAGAACTATTTTCTCTTAAAATATTCCCTTTTCAATTTACATTTAAGATTGATACAATATATTAGTGATGCTACAGAACCTTATTACGGAGGATAACAACGACATTCCTAGGACTTTTTGTTATTTTATACCTTGAACTCATAATGAGTAGAAAATAATATTGTATAAAAGATGATTTTTTTACCCGAAAATATTTTCTTAAACGAGTTTTGATTTGGTAGTATTTCCACAGAACGTGGAACGTTTCTTCAAAACCAGATATTGAAAAGGGGAAAAGATGTTTTTAGTATACTCTAGATATTTATGATAAACTTGCTGATTTCTTAATATGAGAGTTCATAAAATACATGCTTGTTCAAATTAGAGTTTCTGAATGGAGAACTTTCAAAATACTTGTTGAATTACACCAAAAAATGAACACCGGTTTTTTTGATTTCGGAAATGGTGAAAACTGAAAATTTTAAAATTCTTTTTCAGGTGCTTCTTCTTTCAGTTCATATTTTGCTGCAGTAATATTTAAAGCACTGTCAGAATATATTCATTGAAATTTTGAACAGGTTGTTGTTCTGTTTTGGCCAGATTCAACTTTAAAATACGGACAAGTATTTTTTGTAGCAGTTTTTTAAAGAAGGGGTTTTTCCTTTTTGTTGGAAGATTGGTCTCGTTCAGCCATTTCCCAAAAGGGCAAGAAAAATCTTCCAAACAACTATAGACCAGTCGCTTTGATATCCTTGCTTTGATAGCTTTGCTATCCGAGATATCAAAAATCATGGAGAAAGCCTATAACCACTATATCCTTGAATACTTGGAAGGCTTCAACATCCTGAGCGATCATCAATGTGGCTTTCGTAAACAAAGATCAACAGGCGACCTTCTATCGCAATCGAGAATCATGGAGAATAACGAACTGTTGCGCTTATTTTTTCTAAGATCTTACACCGTGTGTGGCATGAAGGTTTGCTGACCAAACTTCGACGTTATGGCTTGTCGGGTCACTTTTGTGTAAGTCTCTCCGTTCCCTGCAAGTTTCCTGGCGTCGATGGATATCTCTCGAATACTTTTTACTCTTTTTATTGTATGTCAACGACTTATTGGGAAAAACCAAGAATCCAATATATTGTTTTGTTGACGACAGCATACTTGTTCCGTCATTTCATTTGGATTCCAGGACATCGGCTACAGGTGCGCATCTTCACTGGCAGCAAGAGGTTGCATATCCTAATGGGTATCTAGGGTGATTACGAATTGGGGTGAAAGTAACCAGGTTCAATTCGATGCCACGAAAACCCAGGCATCGGTTTTGTCCAGAACGATAAATGTCTTTGTACCGGATATAATAATGCCAGGATAGGCGATTCAGCTTTCTGCTTTGATACGTTTGTTGGGGGTTAAAATGGACACCTATATGTATGTCTCAGCACAATCATATCAGTGGAATTGCAAAGGCTACTTCTCAAAAGCTTGGAAAACTGTTCCGAACCAGAAAACTCTACACACCTCAGCAACTTTTGATGCTTTATGAAGTTCATATCAGATCTTTTTGGAGTATTGTTCCCACATATGAAACTCTGCCTCTAAGTATATCTTGAAGCTGCTGAATTCTATCCAGAAAAGAGCCGTCCGCCTGATTGGAGACAAGAATATCACTTGCAACCCTGATAATATGGAATATCGAACAGAGGTTGGAAGTTGTCTCTTCTATAGAAGAGTCCACAAATTTTGAAGTGAGAATTTCACAAAATTTCCAATTTTTCGCTGTTTTTTCGACTTGGAAAAGTTGGGAAATTTTGGGCTGTGAAGATAGAAAAAATAATAGTAAAAAACAATACGTACAATATTATTTAAGTGTTGTTTCCTTTAATTTGTATTGAATATTCCTATACATGGTAGATATGGTGGAAGACCAAGGACCTTGGTCCAACGTAGAATAATTCCCATTATTATTTTTATAATTTCCAAAATTTATTTTTGTTTGTGCATATCCTAAAGGGCATAAGCATTCAGCCAATCTTTGGATATCTAAGTAAGAAAATTAATATATTATAGTAATAACTAATCCCTCGGCTTTAATTTTTTCGAAAGTTGGGAAATTTTGCTGGTGGAGTTGGGAAAATTTGGATTCCCTCCCCCTCCTGGTTTTTCATCGCTACGGCCCTGACAAAAAGTGTTGCTAATAGTTTCATTAGCATTTTTGAAAGTAAATTTCATTGACTTGTACTTCCAACAATATTCGGTTTTGATTTTTTTGAGTTATATTAGAAACTCATTAAGTGTTATTCATGTTCAGATTATTTCTGTACCCTATGGCGCACGAACTTCTTCGATGTATAGACTTGATACTTAAAGATTTATTTTTATTCCTACTCGGCTGTTTACCTACGTTCTATTTGAAAACATGTGTGGCGCCACCAGGGTGAACTCATCTCGCTTGCAAGTACAAATAAATAGTCAAAAACATCCATCATAAAAATGAAACAGCAAACACTGTTATAGATGCCCTCATTTTCTAAAAAGAGGTTTTTGTCTTGTTTCAATAGAGGGACGTTCGCTTTTTCTAAGGAGGTTTTGAAGTGAAGTTATGAAAATGTATTATTAAAGAATGTTTTTTGTACTTGTGTGACTTCTGAATAAAAACTTTTAATTATATTCAATTACCAACACTAAAAACGCAATTCAATGAATGAGTATCATTTTTCAAACAAAAGAAGAGTAAAACTGGTACCAAAAAATGGTTGAAAATGTTCGGCAGAGGACTTTCCTATCAATAATTTAATTCATCAAAGTTGTGCAGATTTTCTTGGAAGTTCTTAATAAATTTGAAAATTAGTTCTGTTAGAAAACAAATTACTTAACCAACATTTTTAATAATCATATACTGAGAGTTTATAACTTTTAGAATATCAGATGTATCAAAATAATAATTGGTAAAGGTAGATAGTATATGAAAGGGAAAGTTTTCACATTTATTTAATTTTTCGGTTTCACTGAAAATGGTTCCGGTTTCGAATTTTTTAATAGAATACTTGAGATATTTCAATATTTTTGAATTTCTGACATGATTCTGGATTAGAATCCAATGGACGAGAAATTTGAAAGAAAGGTGTATGTGTATGTACTATGAACATTGGAGCTTTTATCTCTTTGAGATATATGTAAACAATTACTACATATTGTTCTCCTTTCATAGATGTAAAACTTGTGATGCTATATTTCTATTTTTATAGCATAGCCTTACTATGCCTATTTCATAATTTTAAACAACAATAATGGAATAATAATAAAATTATGTTTATTCAACAATGAAATCACAATAGGCAATTGAACATCAAATAATTACAATAAAATATGTACTCACAAAAGTAAATAATTGCTTGTACGTGAGAGAGATACTATGCTTGACAATAGAGGTAAAATAACTATCACAAAAAAGCAATTACATAATTAATACTGGATTTGGATTATACGCCATGTTTAATTTTTCACAATCGAGAAATTATTCATTCGCAATCGTATTACTTATGTCAAAATCGGAAAGTGAATGCAAGTTAGATTACGTTTTTCCCCAATTAACTTTTTTTTTGTTCACAACTTGTCAAAATCAGATAATGAAGGTATTCTTTTTTCTTTGATTACATATTATTGTTGACTTGATCACTGAAAAATATCCTCTTTGTGTTAAGTTTATAATTGAATGCATCTTCATTTCTTATCAATGTCAATTGTGAAGTCAAGTTATTATATTATATAATTTTGGGCCTGTAAAATATTTTTTTCACATCTTGGGACCTTCAAAATTTTGCTTTTACCACGAGTGGTTTGATCATGTTCTGTAGGTTTGAGTTCAATTAATGATCGGTGAATACTTGGAATTTGACAATATAACTGTTCAAAATCAAGTACTTCGCGTAGTGAAAAAAGTTCTCCACTAGGAAAAGTTGGGTTTTTGGTTTGAATGATTCTCAGAACCCATCTCTGTAGGACATAAACTTCTTCTAGGTGGCAATCATTCTCCCGACTCAAAATATCATGATAAATGCAAATACATAATGCATGTCCAGAAAATTCACTAAATAAATAAGTCTACCAATCAGAGCTCTATTTTTTTTTTTGTAATAGAGTTATCATGAAGGTCCATCCGTAAATGCCTATTCATAATAATGCCAAAATCTCAAATTTTAAATCTTTCCTTTTAAATTATTGCTGTATCATCAGCAGATTAAAATGCAATTTTTTTTCTTATATTTCGAAG
>WOGN01008700.1:0-11161 GCA_015342105.1 Leptinotarsa texana
TAGTGAAAAGTATCTTCTGTATAATTCAGTGTTCATATAAAAGTATTTGTTTCGAAAGAATTTTTCTTTCGTGTAATTCAATGTTTATATGAAAGTAACTGTTTCAGGAGGACTTTCTATCAGTTTGTGTCTGAAAGTTACTTCTTTGTATGATCTACACATCCATATATAGATTTATTTCCTTCCTTTCATTGGAAGATTCCCTCATCCTTCTTTTTTGTATCAAGATGGAGTAGTAGAAAGCCAAAAACTTTCTTTCCCAATAGATAGATTAGTTTCGTATTTTCGCATTTATGACAATGTATCTCTGTAGTTGTTTGTGAAATAATTTTTTGCTGCGAACTGGTTTATTTTGGGCAAAAAACCCAATAGAAATTTTCTGTTTAGGATAAAACAGGCTATCGGAAATGATAAGAAAAAAAGTGACATCGGAAATTAATTTTGGGGGTTGCGTTTACAAAACGTCAGGTTAATTTCAATATTGTAGCATGTTTAGTGCTTGTGAAAAAAATTGTGATAATAATTTTATGTATCCCCTTTAAGGGGCTGTATCTTAACAAGGGATGTTCCAATGAAATTTCTTTATATGATAGGTCCTATCTTTTTTCGATGAGAAATCACCTACCTAAATGTTTTACACTTATTTAGTTACACCCTGTATACATTCAAATACATATAAATAATACACACATTATGTACGGTCACTTTCATAGAAGTCTTCCACTGAATAAATGGTCCAATCAATTGAAAACTCTTTTAGAGTAGTAGGTAGACGATTCAAAAGTTTTGCTATGGCCAAAAAGGAACACTTTTCATAGGCAGACTTTCCTATGTTCTTTAATTTTAATTAAATTTCCTGATCTTGTGGTATATCGATGGCATTGAGAAGTGGACTCGTAGTCATTCATATTTTTCCACGTATAGACCAAACAACCATAGATATAAATTCCTGGGAAAGTGAAAATGAGGGCCTGCGCGATTCGGTTCTATCTAGATTAAAAATTAGGCAAATATGGTTATGACATCAAAACCAATCATCCCAATGGAAGAGCCCAGGGGCGTTAAGACCAAAAAAAAGCCCGCCAAATTTGATCAAAAGTCAAGGTTTTGCTCAAAGTTTTCTTCGATTACAGAGGTGTAGTGCATCAAAAGTTTTTGCCACATGGTGGTACGGTCAATAAGAAGTATTATCTCGTCTTAGCTCGTGCGTAACTTTTTGGCCAAAAATATCACCATAATCATGCCCCAGCCACCGTATTTACCAGATTTGGACCCCTGCAACTTTTTTCTGTTTCCAAGATTGAACAGACTGAGGAAAAGACGGTGTTTTGTGACGATTGAGGAGATGAAAAACGAATCGCTGATAGAGCTCCAGGATAAATCAAAGAGTGTAAATGAGAGGATTGGAAAAAACGCTGGCAAAAGTGTTTGATATCTAAGGGGGATAGTTTTGAGGGGGACGAAAGAGAAATTGATGAATGAATGAATATTTTTTGGGAAAAATTAGGTTCACTTTATTTTATGAATGGACTTCATATATGTATTTCCTTTATCTTTATGTTGATATCACCGGTGATGATCTTGAATTCTAATTTATGTTGTTCTTGCTGTTGTGAGAACTTCTTCAGTGGAGCAGTGAAATCATACGTGGGTCGGAAAAGAGATGCTGTTCTTATATGCATATACAGTGTGTAAAAGTCAAATGGAATGAATCCCGAAACACATTGAATGTAAATTATAATTTGACATTCTTCAACGTAAAAATGTCACCCCTACCAACGTAAAAATGCCACCCCTACCTTCCAAGTGGAAAGTATACGTTAGTGATATATCGTTTGAAAGGTCTCTTCGTTCTCTTTTCAAAAATGTTATCGCTTCCAAGTTTATTGCAACAATTGAGATAAAATAAGTTGAAATCATGTGGTTATCAAAAACTGAAATGTAATGCAAAACGTAATGAAATGTAAAGTACGAAAAATAACGCAAGTGTTATTCGTTATTTCAAGTCATTCAAATATGAAGGTTTAGTTTTGTACACATTGCTCTTTACATATTTCCATAAAAAGAAATCTAATGATGAAAGATCAGGTAATCTCGCTGGCTATTCAATCGATCCTCGCTTCCCCAACCACCTATTGAGAAATGAACTGAGTTACTGCCAGACATTAACTTGGTAATGTGGTAGTGCTCCTTCCTGTTGAAGCCATATCGTATTCACTGGAACTTGAGGGTCTCCTCGGTTAGGAAATAAAATTTCCAAACTTGGAATGACATAATTTTGAAGTAGTGCCAAATAATTATCGCCATTCAAGTTGTCCCCAATAAAAAAGGGACCAATGATATGGTTTCCTACAATCCCTGCCCAAACATTTACCTTTTGAGGGTATTGCGTATCTTCTTCTCTCATCCAGTGAGGATTTTCTATTCACCAGTAGCTGGAATTTTGCCGATTAGCATGACCGTTAAGAGACAAGGTACACTCATCAGAAATTAAAACGATGCTATTGTTATCCAACATGTCCATCATTTGCTCTAAAAATAAGTTCTATCAAAATCATCTTCCATGAGCTCCTGAGTAGGTATCATTTTATAGGGATGCATTTTATTTTCTTTCAATATGTTTACCATCAAACTCAAGCATGACATCTAATTTAGTTGCATCACTCATGGCATTGGCAACTGCTTTTTTTATCTGCCCCACATGACCAAGCTCGAAAAACTGTTTCTCTATTTTGTTTATTGTTCCTTGAGATGAAATGGGCGAGCTACTTCCTGTTCGTGTTTCATCTCCATAATCAATCATTTGTGATTTGTGTTATTTTATGCATTTCCTTTAATCTAACCATTTGCCAGACTTGAAGTTAACGAACTTTGAACTCAAATTGAAATATTGACAACTAATGTTGTTACATACAATACAAGTTGACAAGGCGTTTCAAAGTAACGTTGCCACAGAAATCATTAACAGTCTTTTAGAGGATACCATCTAAAAAGAACATTGGCAATGGATTTTGCTTATTTCATTATAATCAATAACTCAACATATAATAAGTTTTGAGTATATTTCAATAAGTTTTGAGCGTATTTTATCGAATTTCCGTGATCACATGATTTTAATTCGTTTTATCTCAATTGTTGCAATTAACCTGCAAAGGATGACATCTTTGAATAGTGAATGAAAAGACCTTTCAAACGATATATAAAAAGCCTATATTTCCCAACCAAAATATTGGGGGTTGTACGTGTCAGTTGACGGGGATTGAAGAAAGGGGTAGCGTTTTTCCGTTGAAGTATGTCACATCATAATTAAAACATGATGTGTTTCGAGATTCGGTTAGAATGTGTACCATGACCGAAATAGTTGATTTACCCCATTTGGCTTTCACACATTGTATGAGATTTGCCTTCGAAAACCATAATTATGGTCGCTTAAGATATTTAAGCATTCCAAATATTTGAGAGTGTGTTTCCAGCTTCCTTCATTTTCTTCGATATAACACAACTGGTTATAGTTGAGTAGAAAATTGATCTTGTTCTTCCTGGGTAGAGGTTTTAAGTGAGACGTCTTCCCGAAAGAAGAAAAAACCCCTTTCTTGTAGGACGAGTAGAACAAGCTTCAGAAGCTGATGTGAGTCGGTTTCAAGTGCAACAAAATGCTCCATTTATAAAGAGCTGTTTCAGATTTTTTTTAATAATCGCTGTCAAAAATTATGTACACAAATTAATCAGAAATCAGTTGTGATCGTGTTGCCAGACAAAAAACTTCGTTCGATTGCTTGCTTACTCATTTTGTAGGAATTCATATTGAATATAGAATGAAGAAAATAACTTGTCTAATTTTTACTGAGTTTATTACTTCACTATCTTGAAGATGGTCTAATAAACCGAAATCAGACAAAAGTTGTTTCTTCATTTCAGAGACAAAAAAATATTATCGGCAGAAATTTCAAATCTGGTTATTGGTACAAATCAATTAATTGTCGATGGAATCGTGGTGAATAGTAAAATTATTGTTGTCTAAAGTTATTCAAGAAGGTTTTTGACTGATTGAATTCGTGAATGGAACCGTAAACTTGTTTTGTATGTATTCATGTACCGATAGTTAGGTAAATGTTGTTGAAATTCTGATTTATTGTGAATACCATGCTGCACATCTTATCCATTTTGTTTACTCCATATGCATTTTTTATCAACATATTTTTATATTTCGTGTGTAATCTACAGTCATTAACATTTACTTGATACCAAGTGAAATTGCAGGTTATCTTAACAATTCTATATTCCAAATTGAAAAAAAACACCTAGGTGATATAGCCGAGGTCACTAGGGTCATTTTCAATCAGCTACATCAGTTTGTGAAGGAGAAAAATTGATTACCTCTGGAAAGTGAATTTAACGAATCACACATGTCTGGAATCCTCAATTTGATGAAAAAAGTTTCGAAAAAGAAGAGCATTAGAAATTCAAACACAAGGTGTACAAAATATTCGATAATTTTTTCAAAAAAATTATTCATCTGTATTCAAATGTCCACGAAAGTGGTTATTTCACGGCAAACATTTGCCAAATTCTAGGTTAGATTTTCATTTGTAAATGTTTCTCAGTACGTATATAGCTCTTCTTCATTCGACGTTTCCATTCCCCTTATCTGTTTAAAATTTGTTTTTCCGCTTTCGCCCCCCTACGAACGACAACTCTCCAAAGTTGACAAACTTGTGCGAGCTAAGGACAAACGAGGTCTTACCTTTTAACGTGTGATTCCTAACACGGTTGCGGAATCATCCCAGCTTCAACGAGATACATTCTTTCGAAAAAAATATCTGGTCGAGGCAGGAATCGAGCACACGGTCTTCCGATCGTGAGTCAGGCGCACTACCACCGCGGTCAATTCCACAATTTCATGATTCGAGCATGAACAAAACATGAAATGATTATTTTGAACGGTTTGCAATTTTTGTTTGATATTTGTTCTCTTGAATCTCAAGATTGCCGCACGATGGCAGGAAAACTGCAGAAGGCTGTCATTCTTGGCCCATTGCGTCTACTTGGGGCACATGATTCTCAGACCCAATGATCATTTGGTTCACGATGTGGGGAGTGGTCATTGGTAGATAATGCTGGGGCGATTTCCCAACTGAGGTGTACCTTCAGGATCAGGGCCTTACTACCTGTATCTGTAGTGTAGGGAGGGTGAGTGTAGACCCCACCACTTAGACCAACTCCCGAGGAGTTGTCCTCCTAGGTCATCGTCCATTCTGTCCTTTCCAGGAAGGTGGACAGGTCGCTTGTAGACATCTCCTTTATATCGACAGGTGCAGGCCAAGACTCACTGAACACACACTCCCTTTGAGAACCTTGAGGTGTCTCATGGCGGCCTTCGTGAAGATTTTGGAAGGTGCGGCGACATTACTGTCGTTGCGCGGCTTCTTTAAACTTTTTGGTATTTCCTCCGTGGAGGTGCTCAAGTGAGGGCGCTTTCCTGCAGGGGTAACCGGTTTCTTGCCTTTATGCAAGGCGAAGCTCTTGGCGCTCGCCGCAGGAAGTGCCCCTGCTGTTGGAGGAGTGGGGGAGGAGGAGGAGGGTGCACTAATAGTTGCTGCCACTCCTGTCCCTATCGCTATCTTTCTCATTTTGGCCGCAAATGCGATTACGCCTTGGCCTTTATATTATATCACGAGGTGATCTGCTATGTCCAGCCTCATTTCATGTGGTAGATTGGGGCGAACATTTCTGCAGCCACAGCCATAGATTGAGGTGAGCATTTCTGTCCAGCCTCGGGATTCGGATTTGATTACTCTGGCAAAGCCCCGCATTACAAGAGGAAGTATGATTATTATGAGGTTTCGCCCGGTTGCCCAAAGGGATGGTTCGAAACCGCATATCACCCTGTGGCCATTCAGCTGTCGGCACGGTTTCTTACACCTTATTTTGGGTAGGCTGATCCACGGTGACATGTTTCCATAGGCTTTCGGGGAGTTTTGGTTCCCCTCACCCTACTTATTTCTGCCACTGACCAGGAGTCCAGCGACCACGCCCGCAAGGTCATATTAGCTTTCCGGACAGGGCCCCTAGTCCTCTGGACTTTCAATTGTCGAATCTTAGGCTGTCTCGCAGGGGTCATGTCTGGACACGATCAACTCACTCTTATTCTTCTGCAAAAAATAATAGTAACGATAATAATGACGTTTATTGATATTTTCAAGCCAGTATAACTCAGATATCACAGGTTAAAAAAAGGACGGATCGTATAATGGTAATACATATCACCAAATGTGTAATAATACTACTATATATGAGGATGGTCCAGAATTACCCGACCCAATGAAGAAAATACAAAAATTTTGAAAAAAAATGTTTCAGTTCTCCAACATAATCTTGTTGCACTCCCTCCAGCGACGTTCAATAAGTTTGGTACCGTTTTTATAATAAAAACTGTCTTGACAATCACAATAATGATAACAATAATAATAGTGATATCGCCTTTATTATTTCAAAAGTAAAACAAAAAACACAACTTAACTTACATATTCAACTTACAATTGAAATTAAAGGCGAAGTTTATCACAGCAAATGTTCTTCCACTTGACCTTCCTCAAAGTAGCTATTTACTGCAGACATCATTTCTTCATTATTTTTGAACACTAAGCCATTTTTTCAAGTTTGGGAACTGAAAAAAATTGGAAGGGGCTAAATCTGTCGAATAGGATGCATGAGATATCAATTTAAATTTCAATTCCTTTATTTTGGTCATTGCAATAATGGATTCGTGAGCTGGTGTATTGTCTTGTTAAAACAACAATTTTTTCTCAGTCAACTGAGGCGGTTTTTGCTTGATCTCTTCACTTGAACGTTGCAATGATTTCGAATAATACTCGTCGTTGATAGTTTTGCCTTTTTTGGGATAGTCATTAAAAATTATTACACGCACGTCCCAGGATCTTGTTTGCAGAAGAAACGGTCTTCGCCTTCTTTGGAGCCGGTTCTTCCTTCTGAGTCCACTGTTTTCAGTATTTTTTGTCTAGGATGAGACGTTATAAACCCATGTTTCATCATTGGTTATGAAACAAAGCAAGAATTCTGCTTGAGCAAACGCGGCACCAATCTCGCACACAGGTTTCTCATGTCCAAATTTTCAGATAATATATGATGTACCGCACTTATTGAAATGTCTACTAACCCTGCTAGCTCGCACACTGTCAGTCGACGATCATTAAGTACCGCTCCATGTATTTTCTTACCGTTTTTGCAGTCGTCACCCCAGTTGGTCGACCACTGCGATGTTCCTCTTGACAGCTTGTCTCGTTCAAACTCTGCTACCAGTTCAGCTTTTATATTGATAGGGCAGAGGCCTTCAAAATTGAAGTAATGAAGTAATGTAACGATCACCAATTTCCCCCATTTCCAGAAATTCACTGAAAACGTCACTGTTGATGGCTGCCAAACAAATACTAAACAATGCAGCATTTTCAAACTTGAAACATATGCTTTATAGAATATGTATCTTCTAATGCAGTGATATTTTTCGAACAAGTACCGCCATCAGGTTGGGTACAGGCTGGGTACTTTTGGGGCCACTTTCGTATAATACCTGATTATGGATACAGCGAATTAAAATTCCTATCAAAAATCAAAAAAATAATTCAACATATTGAGAAATCTTTCATCAAAAATAAAATAAAAATATAAAATATTTTTACATTCTGAAGTATTTCGTTGAGAATAAGAATTTCAGTGCTAATAAACAATTATTCCTGCTAAGGCAGAGCCAGTGCACAAGAAGATTGTTAATAAGAGAATCCTGATTTGGTGAATAAAACAGATGCATAGTAAGGAGAAAAAAATTTAGTAGAATATATACATGCACATAAAGATAAAAAACACATGAATAGTACAATTAATAATATAAAGGGAAATTGACTTTTATCCAATACAATTGACAAAGTACTTTTAAATAAAAGGGTTCTGAACTCAACATTCACATACATATCAAATTTGAGATTACGGTAAATCAATTAGACTTCAGAGGAACTATCAGGCAATGAATATCATTTCGAGGTGTATCAAATAAAAACTTTTAAGTGGCAGTTTTAAAAGAGTATAATGATTTTTGGTATTTATTTCGTCTGGGAGGTAATTAAAAGTGTCATATCTATGGTCAATCAATAATAAAGAGTTTTTTGTTGAAATGCTCGTCTAACTATTTTTAGGAAATAGAGTTGGTGGAAACAGAACCCCATTTCACCACTCCATAAGATAATCGTGATTCAACAAGTGTATGATATATTATTTTACGTGAAATTCACTTAGAGATTGTACTATTCATTGGATGTATATATCCCATCTCATATGCCTGTCAATATATACTCCCAGATATTTTACTTTTTCCTCTTGTTTTATTTCTATATTTTTTCCGTGGTTATGAATTGTTGAAGATTCGAAAGTTGGTAGTTTGTTTGCGTAGCATGTAAAGGAGAGAAAACATGTTTTTGAGATGTTGATGGTGAGTTGAATGCGTCTGCGATTGAATTCTACTTTTTCTTCCAAGCCTTTCCATGTTTCCGATTCATATATGATAACGGTATCGTCAGCAAAGCTGCATTTGGTACCAGAACTGTTAGAGGTAAGTATTTCATTTATATAAATAATGAAGAGTATGGGTCCTAAAACTGTCCCTTGTGGTACTCCATGTTCCATAGTTTCTTTGTGGCTTAGGTTTTCGCTCACTTCCACGTTTTGTTTTCTGTCCATCAAATAACTCTTCATCAGCTTATGTGCGGTACCTCTGAATACCGAATCAAAAAGTGTGTTCAGAAATTGAGAATGGTATCAAACGCTTTAGCGAGATCCAGAAACACAGCCAATGAATACTTCTCGAATTCCTTTATGGAGTGAAAATATTTCATTACCAATAAATGTTTTAGCTTCTTCTTGAAAATGAATAACATTTCTGGTTCCTTCATATTGTCCGTTATACAATTGGGAAAACAACATCCCACCACACATTTTTGCGAGACTTCTTGAGACACCAAACGGACGAAACAACAACAAAAAAACACTGTGTCGATTTCGACGAAACAAAAAATTGAGTTGTCAAAATGAGTAACAATTCAAAGACTTCGTGTCGCGGGCAACTGTTTTTGTTAACAAGGAAATGTCACGTCGGTAGGCGGAAAGATCAAAAGGTTTCGGTGTTTTTTGTCTGTGTTTTTATGAACCAAGTTTGCTATGTGGAAATAGTAGAAAACTGTTCGCCACAAAGCACGCAACTCAAGACTCATTTTTGTCTGTTTGGTGGTCGTTTGTTTTCGAAACTGAAACAAGTTTTTTGTTTCTGTTTTTGCCAAAGAAACTATTCGCAAGCGAGTCCGTTTGGCGGGAATTCGTCTTCACGATAAGAATGCTCAAATTCAGTTGTTTGAATTTCGTCCTCATTCTTGGAATTGTATAAATGAATGTCACTTTTCATTGGAAATGTAAACTTATTGATAAACTAGATGAATAAGTCTAAATGAATGAACTTTAAATGTTCAAGCCTGTCTCGGAGATATCTACAGAGTAGGTTGAATGGACGCCTATCAGAAAACAACTACTCCACTGGCTAATACCACAAACGGTGTTGGATTATATTCGACAGGCGTCAGTGCAGGAATCTTCACAGAAAATTTCCTGCATATGCAATTGGCACTACAACTGAAAGAGTTGACCTTCAATTTTGAAACTGGCACATTTGCAGGCACAAATTGCTATGCTCTCATTGGCTGGTGTAATAGAAATATCTTTGGTGATCTACTTTTATTTAGATTTGTTCACTGCCTGTCTTCAAGAATAGCCCACTGACTAATAAGAATGATAAATAAGATTGATTAACAATGGATGATCTGGAATTCAGGATCGTAATTGATAACCCAAATCACTTCAAGTACTTAAGAATTAGGAACCAGTTTGAAATTACAATGATGCTGGACAACTGCTATCAAGCGCTCTGAATATGAAGCGTTATCAGCCAAATCAACAGCTTCTAGAATTCCGTTTACGTCACCAGTTTCCTTGAGATCATCGAATGAAGTGCTATCTCGATCTACATAGTATAATTCCAGGCAAGAAGTCATTATAATGAATCCGTAAATGGAGTATTTCTCCCAGTGTTCTACGAAGGTATTGTACGGAAACAGTCTTTCCACGTCTGATCCTGAGTCTTGTAGAAATCGCGACAGGTGTCCATAGTAGAATTTGAGCAGCTCTTCGATGTGAGGCATGTCTTCACTGGCAAGAGCCCCGTACAAAAAATATGACAAATCCAGTACAGGGGAATGCAGGTCATAAGTTTGCCAGTCGATGATAACTACATCTACGGGCTTTTTGGGGTCGTTATCCTGAAAAACAAGTGAATACATGAGTATAATGGGTGTTTTTGGTGTTCTCATAGTGAGGACATGGTAAAAATCAACCAGTAAATCAACTCCCACAACTACATTCTTAAATTCACAAAGTTCTCGGTTACTTCGAAACGAATAACCTGAAAAAATTGATAAATGAGTTATGTATGTGTCCTTTTTAATAAAAATCAATAATTTGCAGATAAACATGAACCCGGGGAAATATACACGTTGAATTTCCTCCGAAATGGATATTTGTCATACAAGTGCTGAGAGACATGTCAAAGAAAGCGGTTTGAAATGTTACAAAATACACATATCTCAAAAATTGCATCCAGGTGAATGTAACAAATTGAAAGTCAAATTTAGAATCATCGAAGTCAAAGCCTATTGTGATGCCGTCATCGCGGCATCTGCCGTACATTAAGTCCGGCCGTACACGGACCACATATTTGCAGTTGAGGCAACCAAAACATTGTGGTCGACTTGCGGTTATATAAACCACACTGGCAGTTGAGGCAACTGACATCAGAAATTGAATGCACTGTGGCCAATATGAGAAAAAGTACACCACAGTGTACGCGGTTGGGTACGACTGCAGGTTTGTGGTTAGTGTAAGGAGGATCTGTATCTATATCTGTGAGTGTAAGCCCACGCACTTAGGCCACATGTGGCCCATTGTACATCCTCCAAAGCAGTTGTCCTCCTAGGTCATCGTCCATCCTGTCCTTTCCAGGAAGATGGACAGGTCGCTGGGAGACATCTCCTTTATATCGGCAGGTGTA
>WOGN01008701.1:0-11160 GCA_015342105.1 Leptinotarsa texana
CTGCTTTTTGGTTACATATCTCTGTATTTTACGTTTTTAAGGTTAATGGCATGATTGGTACGACTGATGCAGTCCATATTCCTAAAGTAATTCAAATATTTTTTACCTTCATTCTTTAGATCGTAAATTGGTTTTTGGTGGTGTATTACAAATTTGAAATAGTAGGCGACGGCAAATACCAACCGCTTTTTTCTGAAATGTCACTAGTAACTAACCTAAAAATATAATAATGTCACCAGGAGAAGCATTCGTTTTCAAATTGAGTTTTTTATAAGAAAAATGTTCATTATTGAAGTGAAAACTGTCAAAGAAGGGGGAATAAGGTATAAAGGTGACATAGTGAATAAATGCTTGTGTTTTTAAATAGTTTACTCGGTCAAAAAGAAGGCTGAAAAGTTGGCCCTTTTTTGAACTTTGAAGGGTCGTAACTTTTTAAATAAAGGAGAGTGCTACAATTTTCTTTCGGATTCGTAATCTACTCATCAAAATACGTAAGATAAGTCAAAGTTTTTTTCAAAATCACCGGGTGTCCACAAAACGAAAATTTACCTTTTTATCGATTTGAACTAAAGGAAAAATATTCTAGGCTGATCTGAAACTACAAAGGCGACCTAGTATTCAACTTCATTGTTGTTTTTATTGTATATTTCTTTCAACTTTAAATCAATAACATAGTATCTACTGTTACGTGAACCGTGTAACATAGTATCTACTGTTACCTAAACCGGGGATATAGGCATTTCTTAGCCTAAAAGTTATGTTTCAACCTTTAATAACTTTTCGATTTTGTTTATGTCACCGAGATATTGAGATATTACGTAGACCTTAAAACTAATTTTCACGATTGTTAAACACTGGCGAACTACATATTATTTTAAATTATACTATACACCTTGAATAGTTGTTGTAAAACATGCTCCCCGATCATCTCGCTTCTAGTGTTTGAACAGAAAAAGTAGAATGTGGTACAAGATTCAGAGTATTTTTGAAAAATTGAGATAGTGCAGAAGTCAAATTGAAACTAAAATTTGCATTTGTCCTGTTTTATTTATTAGGAATTCATTAATAAATGTACGAATATTTTGATGTTTCCACAAAAAACGGAAAAAGTAGCGAATATGGTAACCTTAAGGATATTCATGAAAAAAATTGCAATTGGTGTGTAGGCTACAAAAAATAAAGTTATAGTGTTGTGCAGATTGCTAGAATGACATTGCCAAAAACCCGTTTTTTTAACTAAAAAAGAGCATATCTCCCAATGTTATATTTTCCTCACGAAAATTTCGCTTGCTATAGTGGTTTCTTATCATGTTTTGAATTTGAATCATCTGTGTAAGTTTTATGAAGATCCTGAAGGTTACCGTTTTCGCTACCTTTACCAAGAAACATAATTGTTTCTGTTAAAAACACTTTTCCTGCAAAAATATTGCTAAGTTATCTTTATCAGCAATTTTAGTCATCCTCTGATAATGCTAATTTGGTTACCGAAATGCATGCCAAGAGACATCATTTTTTGTCCTGGAATGGGAAAAGTGCTTTTGTACAAAACATGCAATAGTACATTTCATTTTTTAGATGTATGTCATGGGTTCAAAACAGTGGACAACCACAATTTTTTGAAGATTTTGCTTTCGGAGGGGCTCAGCCTTTTCTGAATAAATATATTTGTTCAGATCACTTTTCTGAAAAAGATTACATTGATGCCAAAGACAAGAGTTTGGGGTAAGTTTATCAGTGCTTTTATATCTAATTTTTTTCATTTGATAAACAAATTAAAATAAGAGCCTCTTTACATATAAAAGTCTCACCCACTTTATGTAGTTTCGAAAATCAACTGCAAAAGCGTGATGTCCCTAAATATTAAAATTTCTTTTGTTGTTTTGTTTTTGTATAAAAGCTAAGGCACACTTTCAGAAGTTATAATTTTTCAGGCTATTAAAAGGGGCTATTCCCGATTTGAGCCAAGTTAACATAAAAGAAGAATGTCTAGATCCAGGTAAATTATTATTTGAATCACTATGTTATAATGCTTTCAATAAAATATGGGTTCAATATTTTAGAGTATGCAGCTGGCTTGCATGTGATATCACATATAGAATTACCAATACAAATAAAATTAGAAAAATCGGAGACTGACAACTGCGATGATCTGAGCTATAATTACTCGTTTTCTTCAAATGATGGTTAGTCAATTAAAAACACCGATTTTAGGCAGAAATAAATAGTACTTTTTCATTTCAGATTCTGATTTCATAAAGAGTGAAGATCCTTTGAGCGAAAAGGATGCGGAGGAAATAAAACTGAGGTATGTTTCATTTGAAAAATTTTGTCATTAGTTTGTCTAGCACTGGTCAATAAATATCAGTAGCAGCTCAATCACAGCTGAGTCAAACATTAGTAACAACAGATCGTGAAACTGAAGTTTTTATAAAAAAATTCACATAAAGTTCCTACAAGTTCCAACTCGCTTCATTTTGCGTTGCAAAAGTTGCAATAAAAAAACGGTTTTTAATGATTATTTAAGATATATTTCCACTGTTTGTGATGCAACATTGAAGTCATTCAAGATTTTTCACAGAATTTTTAAGAAAATGCAACACGTGTTTCGCTATAACAATAGCTTGTTCAGGCATGTCTATACACATGTACTGACATCTGAATAATCACCTTATAAAATATATAAAATTGTCATCCACAGGTTTGTGCATGTTTTAGTTTCTTTGGTTGAATGAAGACTTCTAATACACTCATTCTCTTTTTTCAGTAATGATTTCTTCAGAGATTATAGCAAAGCTAGAAAAAGAAACAGTAGGAGAGGAAATGAAAGTGAAGAGGCACGGTTGAGGAGGTAACCAATTCTACTCATATTCTAAGGTTTACTAGGAAAACCAGTATAATGAACATAGTGATCCAAAAAATTACTCAACCTGCTAATATGGGGAAGGATAAGGATATTATATTAATTATAATATGTAAGATAAGCTTACAACTCGTCAATGTCTCTACTTCGCAAGTTTTTACATTAGCACAACAATACTAAATTGTTATTCTCTCTTTTATTTCAACCCACCAGTGTTTTAATCTGTCTACTTCTAAGCGAGGACTGTGGGTCCCGCCCCCCAGGTTGGTTGCCCTGGAGTTTGTAGTGGGAACGCAGGAGTGACTTGCAGAAGCAAGATGTATCATGTTGTAAGATGGGCGATCTCGCAGTTATTATTGTCAGGAATTTGGTAATCTTTATGAATCATCTTGTTTGGTGAAGCGGTTGGGACGTTTTTCAGTTAAATAGTTTTCAGATTATTCTGTCCTGAAGAGTTATTTTTCTCCAGAGCAGGATGGTCCGCCTTGGAGATTATTATTGTTGTGCTGTGTGTCTTCATAGCAGTACACACATTGCTTCTGCAAGTCACAACTCCGCCCCCACTACCAACCCCCCCTCGCCCCCACTAATACTTTGCAACTCCACCTATCCAGGGAGATAGACTGAAACCTGAAGACTCTCAGTCCATGCTTAGGAGTAAGCCCTTGTGGAGACCTGTGACGAGACTTGTGTAGAACCTTTATTAGACATTCACAGACAGTCCTTTTTTGAACATTATTTTCCATCTTTTTAGGGTATGACAAAAAAAGTACTTTATTAATATCATTTATTATTTAATAATTACTATAAATGTTGAAACTCGTCAACTTGAAGGGTTCTCAATTGCAGATTGAAGAGAGAAGCCAGGAGGGCTAAAGATAGACGGTCCAAAGAAACCGAGGAGCAAACTAAAATTAGACGCATGAAAAATGCCTTGAGAGTGTCATTCCAAAGAAAAAACGAAACTCCCGAGCAGAGAGAGGCCAGAAGAGTGAAGGATATGGTTCGTGCCCAATTGAGGAGGAAGACTGAGACAGAAACACAAGCTAGAATCCGGAAGTGAGTGACATTTTTACCTATAGTTATTTACAGCCAGGAAGAAACGATTTGCTCCCATAACACAGTTCATCCATGGCAAAGTTCCATGTTTTTGAATATTATTTTTGACCTACTCGCGGAAAAACATGAACACTAATAGAGATTATGGCCCGCACACGAATCAAATTGTTGTAATTCTCTTCATTTACACTAATAATCGATTGATTTAGAATCAGTAAGGTCGACGACATCCTTCTTTACGAAAGCGCCATCTATGGGATTGACAGAGAACTCAATCCTCAGATATCAAAGATAAACAAGGCTCTCCAAGGCGATTAGTTGTGAAGACAATCTTCAACATCGATCTCCGCCAAGATTCATCCTATGTCTTTCACTGCAAGGCAACTGGTTGAAAACCAGAGCCCAAACACTACTTATTTAGGATTCAGCACAAACAGCGCTGTTCTGACTCGCTATCGGTCTCATCAGTGGTATTAAACTGAATCACAATAATTCAATATTCTAGCTTATCATTTGTGAAGCTTCCTTTCGTGATTTATTCCCAGTGAGATTCGTCCTCTGTCGTTTTCTGCAGCTTTTACTGCAATGCAACTAGTTGATTTGACATAAATATGTCTTGAACTAGAGTGTTCCTTTAGTTATATATGTTTGAGCAGCATATTTTGTTGATCATTAGCCCTACCTATTTCTGCTTGTTGGATAAATGGCATTAATTTAGGCATAATGATGCCGTGAGAGCAGCTCAACGAAGACAAAATGAAACTGAAGAAGAGAGAAGAGAAAGGCACATGAAAGATATGCAGAGGGCAGCAAAAAGACGCAGTATGGAAACACCCGAACAGCGAGAACTTAGGCTGAGCAAGGATAGAGAGAGAATGTCAAAAAAAAGGATGATGAAGAGGATATTTGAGCAGATGAGTCACTTGAATGAAGCTAATGATACAATACGATACGATGGAATTACAGAATGTGGTAAGTGAAAAATTTGAAAGTACTCTGCATATAAAGACATATCGGTGAATACAGCCATAAAATTATATTGGACTTTCTTAACTTGAATACTCTGACTCGTAGAAGATTTGAATCAGATCTGAAACTAATTCACAAAATAATCAATGGTAGCCTTAATTTTCCTAAACTTGTTGAACTTATAACTTCAAATGTGAATTCAAAGAAAACAAGAAATACAGACATCATCAAATTAGTTTTTTTATACTATAGCCAGAATGAGTCTAAATGTAAAACTTTGAGACTTGCCAACACATAGTAGGTTCTGAACTTGCTAATTCTTCTCTGGAATCAATTAAAAAGACTGTGAAATGATTGTATGTAATTGATTGGGGGGTTATTTTTGCCTTTCTTGTTTTGCTTACATCTAGCTGATAGTTTTGATTATTGTTACAGTACATATGCGTGAATGCGTTAATTTATTTTGTGAAAAAAGCAATAATTTCAATGAATTCAATTGTTTGTTTTCGTTTTCTTCAGACTCCTCCTCTACATTTTCTGATTCCACCAATTTAACTCCACTTACGATGCCATCTTTGAGTTCTATTGTGGGGCACTGCAGTGAAAATACTATCATGGAACCACTTCCAGAAGCTGTGCACCCCACTAGAAAGAAAAAGAGAGCCAATTCCAAATCATCAAGAGGATCTGAATCCTCAGATGAACCAGGGTCTCATGTGGCGATTGAAGTAGAAACTCAAGACGGCACCACCAATGAAGACGATAGTATGTATAACACCACCGATGATTCACAGTATCAGCAGAATGTTCTGAATTTCTTGGATTGGAATAGGCTTTACCCGCAAACAGTTATTGAAGAGAGAGAACTTGATGCAAGTGTTCAACATACTTCTGATTCCAGCAGTATTGAGATTGATAGGCCATGTTCAGAGGATAACAGGATATAAGGAAGTAACAGATTTAAAAGAAGATTTACAGTTATGCTAATTATAGCTAAAATATATTCTTGTTATCACTAGAAAGTCTGAGTATGTTATGGGTTGAGTGCAATTTTTCATTAAAATTATCTGAGATGTTTCTTTTTATTGTTTTACTGTTTTGTCACCAACAATTGTTCATAACGCTAATTGTCACTATCCAGTTTTTAATTCATCCGACTATTCGCGCTTTGCACTTTGAAATCAATTAGTGAATATATTTCTATTTCACAACTACTGAATGATTCGACAGAAAAAGCGAATAAAAAAGATTGAAAAACTGTTGATGCCAACTCGGAAATATAGCAGAGTAAAATGAAAACGATAAAAT
The DNA here is from genome assembly GCA_015342105.1 of Leptinotarsa texana. Taxonomy (NCBI): domain Eukaryota; kingdom Metazoa; phylum Arthropoda; class Insecta; order Coleoptera; family Chrysomelidae; genus Leptinotarsa; species Leptinotarsa texana. Next base: position 6,197 of record WOGN01008701.1, read on the forward strand.
GTATTATCGACTAAAAATAAGATGAATGTTCAAATTTTGCGGGCTACATACATTCGATTAGTGATTATTTTATGTAAGTACACTTGTCTCGAACATATGTTTACAATTTCAGCTTTTCAGCATGTTTATTAGTTTGTTGGTTAGAGACATGGAAGTTAGAAGTGTTTTGCAGCGATTTCCTGCTACCGAAAAAAATTGATAAAAGAATTTGCATAAAATTTTGTGTAAAAACTGAATTAAGTGTCCAAAAACACTCGAAATGTTGATAGTAGCATATGGTGATTGTACTCCGAGTCAGAAAAATGTTTACGAGTGGTACATGCCTTCAACAGAAGGTCGAGAAAAATGATGGTGCTCGCAATGGACGCCGCAGCGTCCAAGAAAGTGAAGAAATCACTATTAGAGAAGTTGTTGAGGATGTCTGCATAGCAGTTGGCTCATGCCATGCAATTATTTCATATGGCAGCAAAGTTCTTTCCAAAATTGCTGAATTTGGACCAAAAAACCATCGCAGCATTGCTCAGGAATTATTGAATGACGCCAACGGCGATTCAGATTTGCTTAAAAGGGTCATGACTGGCGATGAATCATGGGTATATGGTTATGACATTGAAATTAAAGTCCAGTCGTCCCAATGGAAGAGCCAAGACAAAGAAAAAACACGCCAAGTTCGATAAAATGTTAAGATTTTGCTCACTGTTTTCTTCCATCACCATGGCGAAGTCCATCAAGAATTTTTGCCACATGGTCGTACGGTTAATAAGGAGTATAATAATAATAATTCTTTATTTCCAGTAGTACAATAAAATTGTGTAAGAAGTGTCAATACAATACAAATTAAAAAAGAAAAGAAATAAGGAAGAAAGGATAATGCTCTAAAACTAAGGTGACTGCATTATTCAAAGAATTCCTGTAAAGCATAAAAACATTTTTCTAATAAATATTTTTTAAATGATTTTTTGAACAGAGAAAAACCATTCAAGGCCTTTAAATAATCTGGAAGGTGATTATATATCTTTAGACCTATGTATTCTGGTCCACATGATGTTACTTCGAATCTAGCTAATGGCAAGTGAAAATGGTTCTTGGTTCTAGTATCATGTTGATGAAGTTGTAGATTTGTTGTAAATCTTGATTTATTTTTGAACACATAATACATACACAGTTCAAAAATATAAACTGATGTTAAAGTTAAAACACCGTACTCATTGAAAAGTGCCTTGCATGATTCTCTATTAGAAAAATGCTATGCACCTCAGAATTCGCTTTTGTGCTATAAAAACATTCCACAAATATTACTGGAGTTTTATGCCAACACCAAACCTCGACAAGTGTTTCGATCCTAGAGTGAGCATCTTCAAGAGGAAGATGGAAGTAAGTAAACTCCAGTAATATTTATTACTACACCAAAGGTTCCAAACAGTGCATCACAGGAAGTATTAACTTGAAGTTATGCGCCGATTGCGAGCAGTAATATGAAGAAAACGTCTGGTATTGTGGAAAAACAATTCAAATTCATGGCTTTCATATCACGGTAATGCACCTGCCCACTCGTAATTGCTTGTCCTTAATTTTTGGAAAAAACAACACCGTTATGCTGCCTCAGCCACCAAATTCACCAGATTTGACCCTCTGTGACTTTTTTCTGTTCCCATAAAAAGACGGCGTTTTTGCGACGATCGAGGAGATAAAAACTGAATCGCTGAGAGAGCTTAAGGACATACCAAAAAGTGCATATCAAAACTGCTTCGAGGATTGGAAAAGACGCTAGCACAAGTGTATTACATCTGAGGAGAACTACTTATTTTTTGAACTTCTTATATAAAATGAACTATTGGAACAGACATTTTAAAGCTAGAGTGAGGATATTTTTATTAGAACATTTTTTTATTCCTTGGAAGAATCATTAAAAAAAATATCCACTTATCCATCAGCATCATGTCATTTTACAATAAGGAATTATGTATTTAATTTCTTCTTTCAAATAATTGGTAAGTTCTCGTATCTCAAACAGCAAAAAAAATCCAAACTATTTTTACTTCTGCATATTCAAATTCGAAAGTATCCTACAATAAGAACAGAATTTGACTTTGAATTCAAATAAGCTCCTCCAAATTCTAGCGCTGTTCGTGATTATCTTATGTACATTCAGAAAAATGTAACTACTGATCAACAATAATAATGAAACCTTCTCTGAAAAATTGGAACTAAGAAAAGTAACGCCACCGGCTATCTGACTACCTCATTAACAGAGCATATACTTTGCGCCTGCCCCGCTGGTGACCGAATCAGGTCTTTAGAGTTCAGCGGAGTCGTAATCTTACCGTCTGACCTGAAAGACCACTCACCGTACAAACTAATCGGCTTTGTTAGGAAGCTGGGTTTATTTGGCAGAGTGTGAATAGGTGTGAGCCACAATAAATCCTTGCGGGTTGCGATGGACCTAACCTAACGTTATTTCAAATAAGAGGAAGTTAGCTTTTTTCAGTGATCATTGAAAAAAATATTTCCCTTCAATTAATGAAAAGAATCTTAGGAGAGTTATGAAAAACAAGCACTTTCTATCAATATTTTATTCATTTGATACAAAATACAGTCATTAAATAAAAAAAAACTATCATTTAATAATACCCAACAAGAAATAGTGATAATTAATATAACAAACATTGCTGAACTTTGAAACAGTAATGATTTGATTATTTGTGACAATGTCGGGAATATGGTTCATGTTCATGTGATGAAGAGGGTTTCAGAGATTAAATAATGGCGCCACTTTTTCCTTTGGAAATACTATGTTACTTTTTACAAATGAAGTGAAAACTTGGCAAAAATGTTTTTTTTCTCAAAAATCTTACCCTCACACAGTCTTCATATAAAACGACAAACTCTAGAACAATCTTAATTAATCAATCAATCAAAACAACAATTATTAAATATAACGAACCCTTCTTGATGAACATTGACAATATTCATTCTTCAAAACATTGTTAAATCTTTGGTTGCGAGTTAAATGGCACGTTTGAGCGAGAATTTTATTTTCAGTTAAGTATCAAACAGGTGACAGGCTTTTTAAAAGTATAAATAGAAAATTTTCAACCGAATTATAGATTATTGCCTACTAATGTACTTTCCAATTTTTGTGGTTGAATACAAATTTCACTTCCAATTATTAACATTTTTCAGGATATATTTTCAAAATATAACATGATACAGGAAAACGATACAAAAAAAATTAGAAGAATGCAAGTTTCTCAGCTATATGATTCTTATTTATTTTATTGCATTGGAAGCGCAGCAGGGCCACGTAGTTTATAAAGTCATAATTTTGAGTCAAAATATTATTTTCGAAACCTCGACTCATAAAATCAAAGTTTCAAGAGTAAACTTGTTATTTTAAGTTTATCGTCAAAATTTCGAGTTTCAATGTTGAAGTCATTCAAAAAATAAAAAATCTGAAAAAAACATACCTTATTTTGTTCACTAGTAGTGAGAAAGTCGATTGATGATTGAATAAATGATAATTATTTCACGCCAATCTTTAGTATGTCTTAAAAGTTTTTGTCACCTAATAAGTCCCTTCAACTGAGCCCATTTAAAAAATTGGCCGTCCATGTTTTTGTCAAAAACACTAAAATAATTGGATTCATTTATTTATTTAGGGTGTGACCTTTTCACAACCACACCATACAGTTTGATTCTTCAAAAACCTTCACCTGCTTGCCCAGTTAATCCAAGTCCATTGTCATAACTGAACTTTCTACCGCAACAACGAAAGCCTCTACTCACCTCTTCAACTCAGCCAAACAATAAAAAACATAAGAGATACAATTACTATCGTAAAGAACGATGACACAATTTCAGTCGCCCAGACAAAAATTATGAGATCGCAATACTTCAATTTCGGCGTCACACATGGTCCACCAAACTTACGATACAAAATGCCTTAGTCGCAGCTATCTCAATCAAGTTCATCCTTATATCACAGCGCTTTTCTGTGGTATTCAGGAGGTGCGTTCCCATAATCCTGTAAGTTGAATAGCTGAGTGCTGTTTTTCACCAAGTACTTGAGGAAATCCTGGAAGTTCACTTGAAGGAGCTGTATGCTCCGTTCGTCCATGGGGGTGTAGGCCAGCATAGCACCTAGTTTGACGAACAGGCGCAACAAGTGAATTGATCCGTAGATTTCGGACATCGGCTTATCCGGGTGAGATTGCAGGATTTCTGCATACTGAGGTCTCTCGAACTTGTAAAGTAGCTGGGTACCCAGCATTACGTTGAAATATTCTTTGATTCCTAGAAGAGAGAGAGAGTGAAGTATAATTTAATGAAAGGCAGACCTGAAACGTCTGACAGAATGAATCCAAAACGAGCTCTGCTCCCAAAACCAGAAGAGCTACAGTTTTGGTTTTTGGGAGCTGCGCTCATTTTTCAAGTATAATTTATTACTCTCAAGACATTTTAAGTACGTGCCAAGTGAGATCAAATTTTGATGCGCATTTAAAATCAAATTGTACCCGCCCCAGAAGATAGCTACTATCACTAATTATGCCGATGACAAAAATTTGCTGGTTCCTAGCTGTGACTATCGAAATTTAATTACTAAATCATCCCATTTAGTCGAAACAACACAGCACTGGTTTTCTAAAAATGGTCTTATTCTTAACACCGACAAAACCAAGGTAATTCTATTTAGAACCCTTCAACAAAGAATTGAGTCACCAAAAACTGTTCATTTAGCAAACAATTAAATGAAAGTAGAAACCTCAACAAAATTTTCAAGTATATACATCAATGAGCAACTTCACTGGCATACGCAATAGTAATATAAATAAAATACTTGTAATTCAGAAAAGAGCAATCAGAATGATGAGTAATTTGAAGTATAATCAATCGTGTAGAAATGTATTCAAGAATAACGGGATAATGACGATATGTGCTCTTTATTTTAATGAATGCTTAATGTT
>WOGN01008702.1:0-11159 GCA_015342105.1 Leptinotarsa texana
CTTCCTTTCTTTCTTTGGAAGATTCCCTCATCCTTCTTTTTTGTATCAAGATGGAGTAGTAGAAAGCCAAAAACTTTCTTTCCCAAAAATTAATCACCCCAAAAAAATATATCCCCTTCAATTCAAATTTATTGACATTGTGATTTTTTTCTTTTTCACATAGCATCATTTCCTCTTTCAATCAACCAATCAAAAATATTCAATTCATTTATTTTATCTTAGAATTCAAATTACTGAAAAATTTTAGAATGAGAAATTTAAACAAGTTCAACCTTACTCTTGAAGATGATCACTTGGTAATCGAAACACGACAGTGATTAAATCTTAATATTGAATTTCGTTGACACTTCGTGGTTTGTATTTCAAATGCAAATTCGAAGTAGATCATCAGATGAATGGGTACACTTATTTTGTGAAAATGTTAACGTGAATACAACCTAACGTCACTTACCCATATTTAGCAAAATTGGTCCATAGCTTGATCATTCTGCTTCTCGTTAATTTGTCACTTTCAGTAACGTTTCTAATTTCTCCTCCAAATATATATCCGAGCTCTTCGGAATGGCCTACCCCTTTAATTGAAATTCAATAGTTATTTCATTCACGCAGATAGTCAATTATTTTTTTGAATTTTTTTATTGTTTGCTATGCATTATACATTATTATTTTTTTATAATACAGAAACTCAAAATTGGTCAGATCTATTGTTTTGTATTCAAATGAAAATGTTTGCATATGAGTAAAAGAAAATTATTTTAACACCTTGACGTGATTCGATCACCAATTGATCATCTTCAAGAAGTTTGATCTACGTCTTGAAGATAATCTCTTGGTGATCGAAACATGTGTCAAGGTGATAAAATAATGGTTTGGTGTTGAGAAACTCCAGTAATATGTATTGCTACACCACAGTTTCCAAACAATGCATCACAAAAAAATAGTGCCAAACACTGAACATGTCATAACTGACATGCAAGTTACAATCTGAATCCAAGGAGAATCGACAACGTTCATGATGGGTCAGCGATACTCGACAACGCTGATGAAAATGATCTTGCATTATTATTCCTATGAGAATTTTCATTTTTATATTCAGCCTGACTTGATACCTCCTTATTGTAACACGTGTTTTTGAATAAAATAAACTTTTAAAAAACTTATTTTTCGAAAACCATCTCTTAACTTGCATCTTGCGTATGGATTGGACGAAGATAATGTTTCAAGTGGTCAACATATACAAAAACAATATTCTAGTCGTCTAGTATCTCGTGTAACAATTTTTTCGAATATCCATGTACTGCATTGTAAAAAAACTCATTTGCGAGAGTTTGCCACCTTTTTAAAGCCAATTTAATGAGGAGTACATAATTAAATATTATTTGAGAAAAATTTTTAAGGTTTGTCTTTTTTTACACAAATATCGAAGTCAATTTCCGTACCGAAGCTGCTGTTGAAGTTGAAAATTATTTTTCGTCGAAAAATATGAATTTCAACACATCGTGACAAAACATTTGTGAACCATGGTTCATACAGCAACCTTTAATGATGTTTTCAGGTACATTTACACCACCAATTATTCGCATATGTATTTGCCATTTTTACTTCTTTGTATTTGAAGTAGCTGAGAAATATCGATTGAAACTAAAGTTTCACAAAAACGCAATGCGTGTTTCGCCATATACTAGTTTCTTTAGGTGTATCTTTATTAACTATATTCTACATATTCAATGCTTATTATAACTAATTTTAAAATTTGAAGTACCTACTTTTCAAGTACCTGGGTTTTTACTGAGTTTGTAATGATTTAAACTACTTCGACTTCTGTCCCAGTTTCCACATTTGAAAAAATATTTAGTAACGGGGAGTTATTCAATTCTAATTGATCATTCAGTGAAATATCCAAATTATTGAATCTATTGATTTCTAAATATTCTAGAAGATTGAGTTTCAAACTTTTCTCTTGTGAATGTAGCACGTCGTATTCATGATTGAATTCATGTCCTTTTGCCGTGTGGAATCGGTCTTTCTATACACAAAACTACTTCTATTCTCTTCATTTCTTTGGAAAAATGTTTTTCCTGTTTGGCTTATATACAGTTTTGGGCAAGAGCCACAAGTCAGCTTATATAATCCTGATCTATACGACACTGAAGTTCAATCTTTATTGGTTTTAATTGATTCACTTAAACCATTATTCGTTCTATAAGCAACGTTCACGCATTCTTTCTTGAAAAAACGGGAAATATCAATGTTCAGTTCACCCAAATATGACAATGTCCTATAACTAACGTTATCGCATCTTGAATTTTGGTAAACCTGGTCCATGGCTTGCTTTTGTAGTTTTTTAGAACAAATAGAGACTATAATATCTACAGGAGAATATTCCATAATCTCTGAAGCAGACTATTGAATATTCCACGGATAGACTCAAGTATCTGTACCAGTACAAGAAACTGTTATATAACTGATTATTATGAATAATGTATATGTTGTTCATGAAAATTTCAGCCATCAAGGGACTCGAAGGGTTCCCCATTATTATTATTCTCCATTATTATTTCACTGCATGAATGACATTATTCGTCAAACTTGAAATGATTTTGAGAGGACAAATAGTAAGTGAATCTAAAATTTCCTGTTTCATTAGTGAATTCACGTGATTTTTGTCTAAGAGACGCTCAACCAGTCCAACTGTTTCAGTTGATCTGTATATACTGCAGAGCAAACCGATAGAAATTTTGACGCATGGCTACGTGAACACGTCTGTTTGGACCAAAATTCTACAATGTATGAACATCTGCAAGAATTAAAACACGAGATAGGTAAAATAATTTCAAAATCCTAGATACAACAAGTAATAAAGGGAAGAAAATGAATTTGTTGGAAGTCATGGAAACTAATAAATCAATTAAAAAATCGAAATACATAACTGTTAACAAGTAACTCGATTTAATTAGGTATCTCCTCTTGAATTAATGAGTTTGATAAATCCAGTAATTTCTGTAATCTCTAGTGTTGAATTTTTGTAGTTGGCAACCCCAACCGGTCTTAAAAATGAAATAACTAGTGGAAATTAGACAAAAGTGTTTCCATTCATTAATTTCCACAAAATAAACAAGTCATCAACTACACAAATAATAGATACTGTCACTGATTGTATGCTGGCTTTGAAAAAAAACTTTAAACAACCGATATCACAATACGGTGATTCAATTTAATTTATTATTTCAATAAATTTCACGGTCCAACATTAGAGGCATGTTGTGATTGGTAACAAAACTTCAATATAAAATTCTATCGTTTCCTTTCATGACACTGTAAATATGATATTTTTGCATTCATATTTTGATTCTACTGAGTTTAATAAACGCGACGTGAAAGCAATTGACCTCTCTCGTTTCTCTTCGTACACCTGACTAATCACGGCTGCTACGTCAAATTTACTATCGTCAACTGTCAAGTATTCTGTTTCATCAAGGTCAAAATGAGCACGTATCCTGGGCGACACTTATATCTTTTTTATATTTTCAAAACTGTTCCAACACTTTTTTTGACCAGTTCCATTCGGTGTTTTTTTTTATTATTTCATATAGAGGTTACATCACGCCTGAGCATTCAGAATAAATTTATATTAAAATTTTTCACCTCAAATCTAGATAGAACTTCGTCTAAATTTTTCAAATATTCTGTCTTAGAATATCATCCATGCAGCAAATCGCATCCGACATGGTAAAGAAAAACTACTTTTAACGTAAGATTTCATATAACACTAATAAACAAAAAAATTACAAATCCATAGAATAATAATATCGCAAAAATTTTTGCGAAAATTGTTGAAAATAATGAAGATGTGATTTAACAGGAATTTGATCTAAAAAATGTAACATATAACTTTATAACCAAAGTGTTAATTTCAATAAATAGCTCAAAATTGAACATAATGATTGAGAAAACTTTCTGGATTCGAGATTTTTTGTTTTTTTTGCATAATTTGAGAATATTTATCATATTTACATATATTTTTTTCACACTATCAAAAAGCCACCGACTATTTTGAAAAAATTGACGGGTGAATTTTCGATTGAAAATTAGAGTGCTTTTTCGATATTGAATCAAAATGAGGTGAAAAATGACTATCTTGAATCCAACAAATCACAGTGTATTTAGTACATAAAAATATGAGTTCCTACCAAATTTCGAGAAAAAAAGGTTAGTGTGAAAGATGAAAAAAAAACAAAAAATTTGGGGTAATGTGCAAAAAGTGTGAATAAAAAATAATAAATCTTTTTACCTATAACTTTGCTATCCAACTTTTTTCCAGAGGCCTTATAGTTTTGCCGGCAATCGAGATGAAACAATTTCCTCCTTAAAATCTTACCCCCTTCCACTTCCCGATCTCGAATCGACCCTTATTCATTTTTCCTTTCATTTTTGTTATCTTTTTTTTATTTTAATGGGTTTCATTCTACTTTTTTTTTCGATTTCTACCTTTTATGAAGACTTCAGCACTGGACTAATAAGCTTAGTGAACACGAAATTACATTTTTTTTATTTTTATCGTCAATTGAATTCGCGATAAATAATTGTTTTAAACACTCACTAAATACTGTAAAGTTGGACAATAGTTGAATTCATCAATATTGTATAGCGATGACGAATTTTGGTCGGATATTTTCCTTTTTCAGTGTGGTTCCTCAAATCCTCGTCGCCAATTGTAGTACTTTAGATGAAGAGTCCGGTCTAACTAGACCAAAAAATAAGAGTAAAGCTACCTACATTCTCACCAAGCTGAAATATTTTTTTTCCAACGACTATCATTTTTCATTTTGAGATATAACGATTCAAAAAGTTGAAAAGGTTGTAATCGTCATAATAAGCACACCTTCTCTCGCCATCTATGAGGTAGTGTAACTACTTAACGCGTTTTTTCAACGTGGTTTCCCTACTAGACCTATTCCACGGATCAATTGTGATCCTGTTTGAAACCATTGCAAAATAATAGATATTAGCAAAGATAGAAATGATAAAGGCAATTTAAGTTGAAAAAAGTAGTGAAATTCAATCGTCGTAACTTTCAAATTCTTCTTATTGTTCTTCTTCTTGATGTTCTTGTTCTTATTCGTCTGGTTCTTCTTCTTCTTGTTCTTCTTCATCTTCATCCTGAGTACATGTAAACTGCGTTAATAGCGATGTATCGATTGTCGCCTCTTTGGAATCAAACGGATTCTTCACTGTTGGTTATTCAATATTAGAGCACGACCGGCATTGACGGTCTGTACATGCCAGAGAACAAAAGAGTCCGGCAGTATTTTTAACGAAACATACATATCTATACTTATCTGAGCAGCTAGTTTTTTAGGAGTTCCGTACATAAAAAGAAGAAAGCGAATGCTGTTATTGATAATTTTTTTGTTACGTTTAATTACCATTTTTAAAAACTTCAGCACATTGAACTTAATTTTGTTTTTCAAACATTTTGAAAACTGTTATTTTACCCCTCCTGTAGAATGCAGATGTCGTATCATAGCCAGTTATTGTGTGTTAAAATAGTATGTGATTTTGACACTTTGGCAAACTTTTTGATGAATATATTTCCGATTGATGTTCAGCTTTTTCTGGTTTTAAGAAGAAAATAGATTTTTCAGTTGGAGTTAGAGCAGTGAGTAATACGAGTAAGTCAACATCTTCACCAACAACAATAGTTATATTTGTCAAATTGTATTGCTCTATTACTGTTGCAATTATCAATACATCAGCATCATAATTAGCTTGTTTTACTAAAATATTTTCAGCAGTAAATTTTTCTTTCAACTCTGAAATAAACCGAGACTTGTTGTGAGTATTCGTAAAAAAAATTTGTTGACTGGTGGGAACTATCATATTTTCATGAAATAAAATATGAATTGATGTAGATGTTGCTAAAGTTCAACGACGTTATTCTGCAGCTTTGGTATTTCTCGTGCAATCATTACAGCCATCAAATACGACAGTAACTCTGGAACCAAAATGTCGACGTACATACTGTACGTATTTATATAAGATAACGTTAAATGTTTCTTCGCTATCCCACTCAACGCGATGTAGTAAGTATTCTCCGTCAATGATGTATGTCGCATTTGTGTTGTTTATATCAAAATCTACCTTTTCGAAACAAACGTGAATGACAGACTTCTGTGTTTTACGCATCCCGATGTCATCAAACAACGATAAAGGGTAGGGAGATAATTCATATACAATGACCGAGAGAAAAATATTTTAACATAATTACAACTACAGAGATGTGTATACGTGGCGTGCTCATGCATATTATACAACTTTTTGAATCGTTATATCTCCAAAACGGTGGCTCGTAGGAAAAAAAGTATTGATACATTTTTTGTAGATAATTTTATGATCAACTAATTTCTATTCCGAGTATTTTAATGATAAAATTTATAATGTAAATTTTATTTTAACAAATTTTATTTGTTGAAAATCGCGAAAAACTCATAACACTTTTACCATACAGAGAAAAGATGAGGAATTTTCATTACTGATTTTCAGCTGTGTGGAAATTTAGGTAGCTTAGATTTTCTACATTGATTGGACAATAGAATTGAATGAGTGTTTATTGCTGCTCATTTATTACTACAGAAAACGTAATCGGTCTTTCACACATTCGGGCTCAGGGCTTTTTTACGTGAAGGAATGCAGGAGCGTACTCGATTGTTTTATCTAACTCACTACAATCTTGTTTCTCTCACTTTGTGGGCCGTAATGAAATGAGTAAAATCTCACTCAGTTCCCGTTGCAGCTTAGGCTATATTTACATCAAAGCTGCAACAAGTGTTGTTGACCCAAGATCAATTCTATAAAACGACCGTTCTAATAATTGATGGGTGTTAATAAGGATCAACAATCAGGCTCAGTCGACTTTTAAATGCTGATGAATATTTAATTTGTCAAAAAATTGAATGAGTATGAATCCTACCAACGATGTATTTGTTGTAACGTATTTGGCATCAGCTGAGTAGTGAATTAACAAACAAAATACAGTGCGAAGTACAGTTCACAACGATGAGGAAAAACGAACACTGATAACAGAGCAAATGAAAAACATGAAATTCCTTCATATTTATTGCCACTTAAAATGTTTCTTACCTGAGAGTGTCCTTTCTTCTACTCCACCTAAACGTCCTTCATGAGAAAATACATAAAAATATACAGGGGAATATTTTGCCATATTCAGTGCTGTTTTGCGGACTGGTCTATTGAACTGATCGTCACTGATATACTGTAATAAGTTAGTAATGGTGAATTCATGTTTTGAAAATGTAACAGAAAAAAGTTTGACGATAAAGTTCAGAAAACGTTTAATCAGGAAAGATATATTTTTGACGGAAATTTTCAAATATATTTATATCATTGAATATTTTCCTAATAAGAGTCAAGGAAGAAAGGAAGTGAGGTAATGAATTATTATATGGATTATCTGATTTCTGGTAGAAGAAACAGTTTCAGCGATAAAAACAGAAGTACTTAATGTTTATGAAATATAGTAATAAAACGTATGCTTCTCCGAACGCCAGACAGAAGTGATAACTTAAAATAATTTGTTCAACTTGAGAAAATCTCAGGTTATTACTTAAATTTTGTATATATTAATATGATAATGGGAGAAAAGGTTATTTATTAATAACATTTTTATTGATTATTTTGTGTATGTACATATAGCTATCATAAGCCAATTGCTAATTTAGTAGGATTACAAAATGATACAAATGATGTGCATCACAAAATTAATATAATTATTTTTGAGCCATATGTCAAATGATACAAGAATATTATGTACTTGCTGCTTAAGTTTTTATAATAATCATAACACTACGTAGACAGGGCTTTTCATGATGAGCCTTAATTAGCCGTTTCTGGCAAACTATTCAACGGATCAACCTAAAAATTCCACAGTATGCATGAGTCAATATGACCTACATGCCTAAACTATTTTAGAAGGAGCGGCGTTTTCTCTTCTACTATAAAGTAGCGGCTTCTTTGATTTTTTAAATGAAATACCTCGTATATAATATCATATTATGATTCATTATCACTTTGTCAACAAATTCATATACTATTTCCCCATACCTATCTATTACCGTTTAGAAGATATAAATTCATTTCGATATTTTTTTACCAAACATGAACTTTTATAAATGCTGATAATCTTGAACTCTCTTGCACTAAAACGATCAGATTTGAAATTGAGTGGAGTGATACTATGAGGATCTTCACTCCGAGTCATATTTTCATTTGCCTCATACAGGGTCTTCAAAAAATGCAGATACTTCGATCTCATGAAAAAATGGGTTGATCTCAATTTTTTCGAAAGGAACACCCTGTATATTTCAAGATTTTTGAGCTCTACGTCCAATTTCAGATTAACTTTGTTCAGATAATTCTATTTTGAACTGTTTTCGAGATAGACTGTTTCAAACGGAAACTGGCGTGAAGTATGACAGTTTTGCTTCTTCAAGCATTCATGAATATTAAAAATTACATGTAAGTCCATATTTTCAAATTCCGGATCCCTGTCGATTGACTCATATTCCTCACACGTAATGGTATCATTTGCTTCGAAAGGTGTCCAGAAAGTCATATTGATGAAAGTACCCAAAAACACAAAAATCGGGTTAAACGATGAGATTGGAACCTTTGATGTGAAAGTTGAAAACTTTTTCTAGAGATCAATTACCCTAACACAAACTGATATTTTTGCACTCGTTGCTAACGAGGTTAGCATCTTCACGAGAAGCAAATTGATACTGAATCTAAAGACAAGGGTTAGCTGTTCATATACCTGAAGTTTTTTGGTCCGATGTGGACTTTGTTTGTTGAATGATGATTATTCTAATTGATTTTTCGATAATTAACTAGTGGTACCACTACCTGCAAATTAATTTGTCCGCTTTTTAATCTATTGTTGACAAATCAATTTGCAGCTTGTGGTTCCACCAGTTAATTACCGAAATATCAATCAGGATGTGGACAAAGTCCACATTCGATCAAAAAACTTCAGGTATATAAACAGCTTACCCTTGTCCTTGAATTCAGAATCAATTTGCTTCTCCTGAAGATCATAACCATGTTAGCGAAACGCGCGTCGAGTGCAAAAATATCAGTTTGGTGTTAGGGTAATTGATCTCTAGAAAAAGTTTTCAAAAATCGGTTTGCAAAACCACTCACTACCTCACCTAACCCCACGAATACACGGCATTGAAAAAGGCATATTGTGAAACGGACAAAAAATTAGTATTCAGCCAGTCCAGCTAGCCAAGCCTTCATTCCTCAACTACATTTGATATCACGTTTACTAACTATCTGGGCGACTAGGAGCCACAGGCAAGAAATGTTTATAACTGTACTCTTATTTTTATTGCCGTTCCAATTGTGAATGGATAGACTATACAAGCAACATCAGATTTGACAGAAATTCCTTTCTCAACTGTACGCAAAATAGTCAAAAACAAACCTTATGAACGCAAGACGTGATGTGATACTATCAAAGTACCGAAAAAAAATCGAGGAAAGATGAAATACAAAGTTTTTCAATGGATAACAATTTGTATTTTGAAGATAACTATACCGAGAAGCAATTACTTGTAGTTTTATAGACAGAAATAATTACTGAATAACAAAATTGGTTAGCTCCCTAACTTTATTATTAAAGGGAAACTGTTGAGAGGGAGGTTGTACTATATCGATTATTTGAACCATACAAGATGTTTCTTTCATAACGTTTTAAAAATGCTGTTTACGATAATGAAACATAAAAAAATATATACTTTCGATAAATAAATTTACTATGAATAAATGTATTTATACCTACAATAAGTAGAATATCATTAAAACTACGAGTATACACCTTTCTGCTACTGTCAATTCAGTATAAAGTTGAAAAAGTGTTCCACGACTGATATTAGCCTTTCCCTATACACATCTTCGTTTGTCAATTTCATCTCCTTAAGCATTTTCTCCATATTTTGAAATCCCTCACTGGTTGGGGCATGATCTTTTTCAACATAAATGATCTTGAGTACACCCACAATTAAGGTGAATGTAAAGATGGAATATTTTCTCCAATGTTTTACTAAGGTGTGATACGGAAACAATGCTGTAGCATCTGAGCCCAACTCCCTCATGAAGTTTGTCAAATGTTCGTGATAGTATTTGAGAAGGACATCGAGTTTGGCCAAAGCCTCTTTGGGTGCCACACAATATAAGAAGTATGATAGATCCATCACTGGTGAATGTAATTCCGATAATTGCCAGTCAATTATAGCCACACTGATTGGGTTGTCTGTGTCATTCGCCTGAAAAAACAAAGAGATTCACCAAATAATTGAAAAATGAAATTTCACAACAAATATACATGTATTTTTTTATCCCCCTTCATGGCATCAAACCGAAGTTTATTTGGCCACAGATATTTCTAAATAAATCGAGTTACTACGTTTTATATTTTGGATTTAATTATGAAGGACAGAATAATGTTTCATTGCGTGTAGCTAAAAGGTTAGGTTAGGTTAGGTCCAAAGTAAGTAGGTCTATTCGATCCTCCACCGCAACCCGCAAGGGTTTTTTGTGGCTCATACCTATTCACACTCGACCTAAAAAACCCAGCTTCTTAACGAAGCCGATTAGTTTGTGTGGTGAGAAGTCTTACAAGACAGATGGTAAGAGTACGGCTCTGCCGAACTCTGAAAACTTGATTCGGTCCCCAGCGGGGCAGGCACAAAGTATATGCTCTGCTGTTTCATCATTTTCCGAAGAGAACCGACACATAGATCCGGCCGATATAGTCGAAGTAAACGATATTGTGCACATTAAAAGTTGGCGGCATTCTCAAAGGCCAAAAAATCAATACAGAAGAGTCATTAAATTAAATTTGAAATCATGTTACGATACATGACTTAAGAAACTCAAATGAAAACGAAAATGTGACATTACTCAAAGTCCTGATACTATAAAAGACTTTTACTGCTCTATTGCAGAAAATATGAGTAAAAATATTACTAGCCCTTATGATCCATTAGAACAGGGGTCTCCAAACTTTGAAGTCTTCGGGCCATGATGATTTTTTCAGTTTGTTCCAAGGGCCAATTTCTGCCCTAAACTATATTTCT
>WOGN01008703.1:0-11159 GCA_015342105.1 Leptinotarsa texana
AACATCGACTGCATATTTACAGGGATATCACATTGAAATGGAATATTTGAGGAATTTGCTAGTAATTGAGGTACCAAGTCTACCAAATGTTTATTGTAATCATTAACTATTTCGTTTGGGTCACCTTTTATGCAACACTCTTCATTTTGAACTCTTCCCGTTATTTCAGAGCAAATGCTCCACATGCATTTTGATTATTTGTATCAGAATGGGTTCGCGTTAATTAATAAATTGTTGTATTCATTTCTCACCTTATTGACTCCGTAATACATTTTGATTGGTTACTAATGAGTCAAAGTCTTTGGTATATTTAGTTGGCATTTCTTTAGGTATGTCATTAGAAAGTAGGTTATTTTAGGTTAGGCCCAAAGTGAGTAGGTCTATTCGACCCTCCACCACAATCTGCAAGTATTTATTGTGACTCACACCTATTCACACTCGACCAAATAAGCCCAGCTTCTTAACAAAGCCGATTAGTTTGTATGGTGAGTGGTCTTTCAGGTCAGAAGGCCGAAACTGATTCGGTCCCCAGCACGAACACAAAGTATGTGCTCTGCTGTTTCATCATTTTCCAAACAGAGGCGACACACACTGTCTTCCGACAGTGTGTGATGCTTTAAATGACAGTGACCTGTAGTCCAACAACTGTTTGGTATCAAACTTCGAAGGGTGAATAAATGCCTTGGAGTGAGCCAATCCTGGAAGATTCTGCCAGGTACCCTTCTAGTCTAGCATAAGCGGAGTTGCTGATCGAGAAGTTTGCAGCTGTTGAACATGTACTGTTCGACGGGGAACAAGAGATGCTGCTGTAAAATACCGAGAGACTAGGAACGTCGAATCATTATTCAACAAGAATATAGACGCCATAAAAATACACAAACACCAAAAGAACTTCAACATAAAGTAAGAAAAAACATATCAAAGGTCTGGCACCTATTTGTATTTTTTCTACACTATAAAGATATAAATTATTAATTTGAAACATAAAAATATCACGCATATTCCCTATTTCAACTTGTTTGGGGTGATTGGGGTTGAAAAGAATTAAAGTTCACTTTTACTTTCTTTTCATGATTCGAAGAAATTTTGTTTAGACTAGTGAAGTAATTTTTCAAGCAATTTCACCTATAATTTTCATCAGTTTCAAGGACTCCCAGGGTTCATATAAATTGGTCTGATCACAATCTGATGCCAAAACTCAGCACTTCAGTTTACTTTTAGACATAGAGCCAATCAAAATTTGATAAATCAACTACTACAGGAACTAACTTTCAACAAACTACATAATAATTGTTTATGGAATTAAATAACACCTTCACAAATGACTTTTTTGTATATTTCTTTCCAAAACTTTGATCATTTCAATTAGGCTGTGTATATGAAAAGTATCCACTTATTTATTTCATTAATAGGCATAATTTATAAATATAACAATTTACCGACTAATTATGTGGTTTATATTACATTAAAGCCAACGTTTGCACAACTGCCTTTGCTAACATGTCTTCGTTACCACACTGATTAAAACAACACATAGTTCAAAGTAAATGATTGTCTTACCATTGGTCTCTCCAGGATGGTAATTCCTTCGTCTATTGTCTACCAGCTGTCTGTGAAAATTTCGCCCATATAAATTGGTCTGAACAGCAGTATTACGAAAAAAGGGGGTATCATAATAGAAGTTTTGATAGGGTAGATAATAGTTCATATAGGGAGAATACCCAAAATACTGATTCCAAGGATTTGGGACCCAACCAGTGGGGTGAGGATGGAAATTGTAAATACTTCCCTCAAGTCTGGATCTGCTCTGGCCACATACAAAAGGAGGAATAAAACTATATATGCCATTTGATGAAATCCACTGATTTGCGCTATAATTGCCATTTCCGCCGTTTTCATTCATTTGAAGTCTTTCTGGTATCTTATCTCTAAATTTGAATTGACACATACCTTTCCTATTGAATTTAAATAATACCTTTTTGGGTATTTCTGAACTTTTCCAGAATATCACTTTGTTCAGTAACATTACATATTTGCAAATGTTATATAACACTTACTTTGTATCCCATTCCTGTTAAAGTTTTGGAATGAATTAATTTACATTAAGAAATATATGCGCTATGACGTCATAATATCTATAGATATGAGATAAGACCAAGAGCCCAGTCACAGCATATATGCGGTGGCCGGAAGAGCCTAAAAAAGCATGTTTTACTGTAATGATAAAGCAAGAAAAAAAGAAGATGAAACCGAAAAACCAGCGTCTGTACACAACAAATGACTTTCATGAAAACTTCGAACTTTTCTATTCGACATAATGTGGAAATTAAAAGATTTGGCACAAAGTTTGTAAAAATGTGTAGAAACTAACATCATTTTGTTTGTACCTTTGGCCTATTTTGATTTTACGTTTTTCATACTATTTTGTGTTTTCATGATTTAAAAGTTGATTATATTTATATAGATTTCTGTTGTTTCGTGTTCAGAATAAAAATTCATTTCATTACTGAATGTAGTAGATGATAATTGCTGAAACTAGCTGCTGAATATAGTAAAACTGAAGCATTTTTTTCTTCTCTGAATGATACGGCTGAATAATGTGACAGTTTATACTTTTGATTTCTAATAATTCAATTACATTTAGAACTTATTGATATATTACTTCAACTTGACGAATAATTTACAGCCCTGTAGAAATGATCATATCTTACTAAGCGTTCTACCCCGCAATCTTGATTTGATATTTTTCTGATATCAATAAACCAAAACTGAAGCTGTCGAAACTACAAGACAGATTGAAGAATATTTCTATGTACAATCAAGGTCTTTTCTCAATTTTGTTATTTATATACTGGATGATGACGCTAGGGAAGCTGTTTCTATTGAGTGATTTTTCCGAAATTCCTGTCAATTTTTATTGAGTACTTTAATTTTTCAAGAGAAATATGGATTCTTTTGAATTTCATGTTTACTGAAATACTTGATTAGACACTTATTATGGATACTCTGTCTCGTTACTTGATGAAAATTAATAACACTATCAATGAAAATAATTTTAGAATTTTTACAATAAATATTATTAACGACGCGTTTCGCTACACGGTAGCTTCCGCAGTACTGGGGATCAGTTACTGGTCACCAGTACTGATTACCAGTAACATTACACGGTAACTTCATCAGTTACTGGTCACTGATGAAGCAACCGTGTAGTGAAACGCGTCCTAAAAAAAATTTATAGTGAGAATTATGTAATTATCATCATGGTTATACACTCATTATGAAAATAGATCAATAACTCTATATCGAGGTTCGGTAATTTTTTTTGTGTTTGATTGAAACAGCTTTTCCATTCGATCCAGAGTTTGCTCTGATTCTATTGATTATTTAATGTTGCCAGCCAATAGTGACTATTCGCTAGAACATGTTTTGTGAAGAATACCGGGATATCAATCAACCCTGTTGATCTTTTGTTAAGTTGTGATATTATTCCATCAACTATATACTTCCAATTGTTCAAAAAATGAGATTTTTTGTGTTCTTGAACCGAAATCAGTTGAATAACCAGATTTACTAACATCAAAGGAATATCAAGAAGAATGTGCTCATTTCGCTCATGTGTATATAAAATTTAGTCAATAAATGGGTTGAATATGGGTAAATATACAATACTATTTTCAAGAATCATTTTCTTCATTTTTGTTCCTTTTGACAATAATTCTTTATCTAATTTTACTGATATAATATGCTGCGATACATTGTAAACAAAAAGAGTACGATAAAAACTGGTGCAGGAAAATAAAGTCCTTATCTCGTCGACTCGACAGAGATAACGGTGATCGGCGGGTCAAAATAACTTCGATATTCTTAAATATTCTCAAATACACTCCGTTGATCGAAAAAAAATATTATTCAAAATTGTGTTGTGCACATTACTCAACCGTATAAAAGGCTTGGATTAGAAATTCATCGTTGCCCAGGAATCCTCCCAGAAGAAAGATAAGGTGAACAATTCTGTACTCAGACTCCGTTTTTTTCTATTTTGAATCGATCAAATCGCGATTGATTTTAATAATCAAATCGATAAAATAATATTGACAGTATTTATAGTTATGTCAAGCATTTCGACAAATCTTCATTTTTGCGTTCCCCACTACTCCATTCCATAGATTGTCTTCATTGATGAATGGGATGGAATGAAAAGTAGTAACTGAAATGGGATAATAGGAATTAAAGAGCATTAAAGCAACTAGAATAGTCATACCGGAATCGGAATCATGGCAAAAAAATGCTGCTGAACTACAAACAAAATCTTATTTAGAAAGAAAAAACTAATTTAATTTTTTTAGAAAAGAAAGGTATTGGCTTTTTACTTCCCCATCTTTATACGAAAAATTATAATAAAAATATGGGAATCTTTCAAAGATAAGAAGATTCTCACTTTTTTTGTATAAAGATGGAGAAGTAGAAAGCCAAAACTTTTCTCTCCCAAAAATTATTCTCTCTTAAAAATATCCACTCTCAATGTTTTTTTTTTAATTTTGATAATTCGCTACTCATAAATTCTGTCATGAAATTTCTTGAATAATTATAATTGAGCTAATCAGAGGTTTACACTCATTTCAAACATCTTGGTTCAAACTAAAGTATAAACGTGTCTAGACTGAGTATAGACACGTCTATTTGCTGAAAATTTCACAGTAAATTACTTTTTGAATACGTTGTGGATTTTCATCAAGTATCGGCCGATTACATCACATAACCAATAAAACTGGTCTTAGTGAACTAAACTAATGATCGGAGAAAAAGCGCGTGCGCAAATTCTGTAATTTCACAAATGAGAAGATAATGATAAATGACATAATTGGCAGTATTTTTTCCATGACATGGGCATAATTCTTCAGGTGCTATTTCCAGGGTTTCTTACAAATATGCAGAAATATATAAAATAAGTGTTCTCATTTTTTTCATATTACAAAAATGAAGATGATTAAACCAGTAAATAACTTGAATTTTTGATATAAAATCAGAGAAATTGGAATATTTTTTTAAAGTTTTGTATCTCCCAACCACATCTCCACAAAAATGGAGAAACAGGAAAATAATGGTGGTTTTCGAAATAAATCACATTTTTGGTTTCCACTTGTAAGTTCCTGTGTAGGTGAAATTGTTCTTGATCAGTAGTTCGTTAGCTTCGTTTGGGCCCCTACTTCCGTAAATATATGGTATAGGAACGATTTTGTCATTTTCAATTCTATTCAGCAATGGAGTGAATATTCTCCAGGCCTCTTTTAATTCATCAGTACGTACAAAGTTCATTTGTGACCCACAAAATACATCAAGAATCAAACGTTCATAAGCGTCTGGTAATTTGATATTTTGATATCGGCTGCTATAAGTTAGATCAAGCTCAGTTTCTTCAATATCGAAAGCCATTCCAGGGGTTTTCACCATAAATTTCACGTAGACAGCCTCTTCCGGTTGTACTCGAATAACAAGTTCATTTCTCTTGGATTTTCCATCGAAAATATCTCCAGGAACGTCTCTGAACTGGATTCGAATTTCAGCTTTACATTCATTAAGGGCCTTTCCACACCTAAGGATAAACGGTACACCATCCCATCTCTCGTTATTGATGAACAAGACTGCTATAGCGTAGGTTGGTGTTATTGAATCTTTGGGAATAGTTCTGTCATCGCGATAACCAAGTTTGGCATCGCCTTCTTTTTGAGGATCACCTACATACTGGCCTAATATTATATTATTCAACTCCAGGGTTTTGGTAGACTTCAATATTTTGACTTTCTCATTCCTGATATCATCAGGTGCGAAAGTAACAGGCTTCTCCATGGCAACAAGGGTCAATATTTGCAAAAGATGGTTTTGCATTACATCCCTAATAATTCCGTATTCATCAAAATAACCTCCTCTTCCTTCAATCCCGAAAGATTCCTTAAAACTGATGAGAATACAAGCAATGTTGTCACTGTTCCATATGGGGTAAAATACTCTATTACCAAATCGAAGCGTCATTAAGTTTTGGACCATTTCTTTTCCCAAATAATGGTCTATTCGGTACAACTGTGTTTCTTCGAATAGTGAGGATAAGTGGTAAGAGAGTGTTTCAGATGATTGCAAATCATGCCCAAATGGCTTTTCAATTACGATCCGAGTCCATCCCTTATCTGACATACATGTATTTTTTATTTGAGCTGCAACATCTTGAAATAAAAATGGTGGTATAGCCAAATAGAATAATCTGTTAGCAATTGATCCCGTTTCAAATTTTGCTATTTTTTGGTTCAATAATTCAAAATCAGTTTTGGAATTATATTGTCCAGACAAATAATAATTTGAATTCCAAAATTTCTCGAATTGTATTCTCTCGTCTGGCTTAAGGTGCATGTAAGGCTCGCAACTTTTATTTAGGTCACACATAGAAAGTTTGCTCCTGGCATATCCGAAGAAGACCGTGTTCACGGGTAACAGATTATCTCTGAATAGCCACCAAAGTGTAGGGTATATCTTTTTTCTGGCAAGATCTCCTGAAGCTCCAAGGGTGACGAAACAGTGTGGATATTGGCAATCACTGAAATATGTTTCATCATTATCCATATTCTTGAGTTATAAATAGTGCTTAAATGAGCCAAGACAAAATTTGACATTTTTTGCGTCATCAAA
Source organism: Leptinotarsa texana (assembly GCA_015342105.1). Classification (NCBI taxonomy): domain Eukaryota; kingdom Metazoa; phylum Arthropoda; class Insecta; order Coleoptera; family Chrysomelidae; genus Leptinotarsa; species Leptinotarsa texana. The sequence goes on from WOGN01008703.1 coordinate 6,679, forward strand.
TATTTGTGAATTAAAAATTTCAATGTCACTTATGTTCAATATTACATAAATTTCCAAGTTGCGTTACTCATCAGTAAATCAAACGACTTTTTATATTTGAATTCAAACATGAATCCTGGAGTTTAATTTATGAACTGTAGTTGAACTCTCAGACAGACGCGTAGTCATATAATGTCATTTACAGCAAGATATGAACTATACCGTTGAACAATCTAACGTTGTTACATTTTTAGAAAATTTAGGAGTACAAACGTTATATTTATATATAATTTTTATTTTGTACATTGAGTGAATTGAAGCCGTGAGATGTGACGTCTAAAAATATCGATGAATCCCCAAAGTCTCCTTATATAGTCTGGTCTTCGCAAAAAATTTAAGGAAAGTCTCAAATTTATTATCATAACTCATAAATTCATATTTTCGTGTTTAGAAAAGTACAAATGTCCTGATCTCTTCAACATTTTCCTATTTTTATCATACACAGTGAGCACGTAAATAGCACCTTCTTAATTTTGAATAGGGCAAAGTATCAAGGTTGAACAAAAGTCACACAAAAAGGCATCATTTTCAGTACTTTATGATGTGTTAGAGAAGAAAGACAATAGTACGGAGAGTCAGTTGAACCGTACCTTGGCCACTGCCGTATCGAAGGTTTATTTACCAAGGTATCGTTGAATATCAATCAATTATAATAATGACACAGTCACAGTATACTTAAGTATACTTGTTGATGATTTCGAATGTCAGTAGGTTTCATGGCTTTATTTGACCTGCTTGAACAAAATGCGATCATATTTGAAGCTTTTCAACTTCGAAGCCAAAACTTTCGAAACAGCAATATCTCTGTTTCGCACTTTAACCAGACCACCTAGTTCAACAACCTTTTGACATTCAATAATTTATGAAATTCCAACATAGATAAGAAGACACAGTAAAATAATAACTTTCCTCGTTAGGGGGTTAAAACAAGGACGAGAGAATGAAAGATTAAAATATTTTGTTATTTGTTTATAGATACAATTGTAGGTAATAGTGGTACCTGTTATCTTCAGTTCCAGACAGAAAGTTGGGATAGGTTCATAATAGCTTGCTTAAATGCCCTCAAAGGGTTAGGGTCCAACTTCAAGCAGGCTATAATTGATTATTGTTGCGGTGCATTGAACATTTACGATTTGAGCAAGTTCAAGGTCCAAGCCGAGCTTACGGCTAGGAAAAGTATTGTCTGTGAAAAATGGAACTGGGAGAAGTAATGATTGCTGAGACCAATTAGAACGATCCGTTTGTTATCTACCAAATATCCCAGGGGTACGTTTTTTTGGCGAGTCTAAAAATTCTTTATTCCTAATTTCGTAATGTGAATAAATTAAAGTTTTATTTGTATTTTCAATCAGTTAACACGGCTTCATTGGGGTAATCTACATGTTGAGACCAAAATAGGGACACATATGCTTGTTTCCTTTTATTTGAAATGAAAAAGGAACACATTGCGATTGTTCAAAAAACCCATAATCAATATCACGACCAGAACTCGTTTGGAATATGGCGGATCGAAAGAAAAATGGGTAATATTTCAGTTATTCTTCTCATTTCTTTTTTTCGCCGAATTAGCACATCGTAATATTATAAATAAAATCGATTTGAATGATTCGGAGAACAACTATATTATTTCATATATTAAAAATTTATCACCTTACAACATAGCTGAATTTCGTTATTTATGACTTCCATTGTCTAATATTGTATAGAATGATTTGAAATCCATGAAAGAAGCATTTATTGGACAATGAAAGTCCGAACTAATGAAATTCATCATGAAACATTGTCAATTACCTTCAAACAAACGTTCCAACATAACATTTTTCACAACTGAAGTATTTTCAATGACATACGTCCCGACTACATTTCACTCTCATACAGTTTAATATTGATGTATACTTGAAGGTAATTGACAGTGTTTCATGATGAATTTCAGTAGTTCGGACTTCCATTGTCTGATATTTGATATTATATAAAATGATTTGGAATCCCTGAAATAACTAAAAAGAAGAATTGAAAAATTAAATAATAATAATATTCCTTTATTTTATCATTTGAATGCACAAAGGTTACATAAATGATTAAAAACGTCAATATTTTATTTACATCATTACATTGAGCATGGACATGTCAACAATACAAATTTACATATACATGTATATATAAAAAAAATCAATTATACAGTTTAAAAATAAAAAATTATCATAAAAAGAAATCGTCTATGGAATAACAACACTTACTAAGTAGGATCTTTTTCAGTCTTGATTTAAAATTGTGAACATTAGGGGATGATTTTATATGATCATCAAGAGAGCTTACAAACAATATACAATAAAAATTTCTTTGATTCAGAGATGTGCCATGAAAATCAGGCTGCAAGAGATTTCTATGACGGGTGTTATAGCAATGATTGTTATCTATTGCAAACTCATTTTTATTCTTATAGAAGAATAAAAATTAATAGCTGAAAAATATTAAGCAAAAACCTGAAATGTGGATACTAACAATCGAAACGTCGTGAATTAACTTGGCTTGGAATCTCTTGACTTTTAATTTTTATTTTATTTATATTTTTTTAATTTGTTTCATTTTTACTTGTATTTTACTTCACTATTTTTCATTTCAGTTTTTTGCTTGATGTAATTGTTTTTCAACTATTCATTTTTATTCTTCTTCTTTAATTTTTTCATTCTTCTTTTTAGTTATTTCAGGGATTTCAAATCATTTTATATAATATCAGACAAAGGAAGTCCGAACTAATGAAATTCATTGATACATTCCATTCTTTTTTCTCAAATATGGATCATGTCTTTATGTCCATTATATGCCTAAAGTAAAGGCACCAATAAACATCAAACACATATGAGTAAAATGTCTTTCATCTGTTCCTAAGATATAATCACAGAGTAAAAAAATTATTATTATGAGTTCTGTGGAACTCATCCTTTCTTCTGCTCAGGTTATTATTGATGAAATAAAATAAAATAGTAAACTATAAAGAATAACTCTGTGACACGAACAGTGTTGCCATTTTTATTACATTTTTTTTCAATGGCGAGTTAATTGGTTTACCCTCTGATGGTGATAGTCGATAGTTAAATTGACAGTATAACTGTTTGACATTAGACAGTTGATAATTGAAATGTAATTCGACATGGCTGGTATAAGAGAAGTAGACAAAGCTTTCTTTCCTATAAAAAGCATCAATACAGTGATAGATTTATTCAGAAATCAGTTAGAAAATGTCCGTGAACCGGATCTCGCGCTGCTATCAATTGTAACGGGTGTAATCGAAAATTCATTGACTAGCCGGTCCAATGCCGCTCTTCAAGTTTGCGAACCAGTGGAACCAAATAGCTTACCTGTATTGGAAATCGAAACGGTCGAAATATTTTACAACAAGTTTCGAAATATCATGCTTAATGCCGTCGAACCGAACAAAAGTAATTCTTTTGCTACTCGTGAACTAGTAAAGAAGGTGTCCGATGTTATTTGGAATTCTTTAACAAGAAGCTATTACAAAGACAGGGCTCACTTGCAAAGCTTGTATAGTTACTTAAGTGGAAGTAAACTGGACTGTTTTGGGGTGGCATTTGCGGTCGTAGCAGGTTGTCAAACCTTGGGATATAATGACGTACATTTAGCTTTATCCGAAGACCATGCTTGGGTCGTTTTTGGGGAAAATGGTACAGATACGGCAGAAGTCACGTGGCACGGTAAAGGAAACGAAGACAAGAGGGGACAGGAAATTGGAAAAGGCGTTTCTGCAAGATCATGGCTATATGTAAACAACAAACCTGTTGTATGCTCTCGTCACATGGAGGTTGCGGCTTTGGTATCTGCTATAAATCCGTCTCTTAATTCGACGCACGATGCATATGAAGTATCGTTATTGCAGCAAGAGCTCCTTTGGCTCTTGTATGACTTGGGTCACTTGAAAAAATATCCAATGGCAATAGGAAATCTGGGAGATTTGGAGGAAATATCTGCTACAGATGGAAAGGTTCCATGCAGAGCTTTGTTTGAAGAGGCCATATCTTCAGCTAGGACTTACTATAACAATCAGCATGTGTATCCGTACACATATCAAGGTGGATATTTTTATAGAAACAAAATGTATGAAGATGCTTTCGAAAGTTGGGCCAATGCTAGTGATGTTATAAGACTGTGAGTATTTTCTCTTAGTCAATTTTCTTATATGATGAAAAATAATGTTTGTTTGAAGGTGATTGATTGACAATGTTTCATGATGAATTTCACTAGTTCGGACTTCCATTGTCTAATATGTAAAATGATTTGAAATACCCGAAACAACTGAAAAAAAAGAATTAAAAATAAATAGCTGAAAATAACAATTATATTAAGCAAAAATAACCTGAAATGAAATGATAGTGAAATAAATTACAAGTAAAATTCAAACAATTGAACAAAAACATTAGAAATAC
>WOGN01008704.1:0-11157 GCA_015342105.1 Leptinotarsa texana
AGGGGTTACCATAGCATAAATAGGATTAGCTCGCATCAGTTTTTCAGTTTTAATCTTCCTCTTTGAAGATGATCACTTGGTGATCGAAACACGTGTCGCGGTTTAAAAATAACGATTTGGTGTTGGGAAAAAACTCCAGTAATATTCATTGACTCAAAAATCAACATAGACAACAAGACAAACATAATCTATACCCATTTTCTCACTACTTCAAAACAAAATTCAATAACTCACCTCACAGCAAATACCTCTAGCAAAACTGTACACATCTTTTTCTATTTCTCTCATACTGAATGTATCGGTTGTCCAAACGTCATCCCCAGCAACAGTGTTCCTCAAAATCCTGAACATATATTCCAAACTATAAACTTTAAAAAGGGGACTATCTTCTTCATAATCGTAACACCACGTATCTAAAACATGTTGAGTCATTTTCATATTCTTTTCAGTGGTGTAAAGAGCTGGCATTCGTCTTGATCCGGATAATTTATTCTGAAAAATAATAATAAATGAAAATATACCTTTTAGTATCCCGCAAAACTCTTATTAGGCAAAAATTCAAAAAGTCAATATTTATTGTTGATCCATATAAACAAAGATACAATCATGAACTGATTTGAAAATTCAAAAAACTGGATATGAAATTATCCTTCTCAGCTGCTTGTTCACTTCAACAATTGTTAATAGGTTCTAAAGACAGATAAAAGAAAATGGGGTCCAGGATTTATGAAATAAGCTATGATCTACTCATCTACATTTTTTGTGTGAAAATGAAAAAGTAGAAACCTTTCTTTCTCAAGATATGAGAAATGACAAAAAATAAATTGGTCAAACTAAGCAATCTATTGAAAATCTTTCAAAAAACTTGTAGTACATGTTAGGTTAGGTCTGAAGTGACCAAATAAACCCAGCTTCTTAACGAAGCCAATTAGTTTGTATAGTGAGTGATCTTTCAGGTCAGATGGTAAGAGTACGGCTCTGCCGAACTCTAAGAACCTGATTCGGTCCCCAGCGGGGCAGTTACAAAGTATGTGCTCTGCTGTTTCATCATTTTCTAAATAGAGGCAACACACAGTGTCTTCCGACAGTCCGAGTCTCTGAATATGAAGATTCAAATGACAGTGACCTGTAAGAAGGCCTATTAGACATCGTAGTTCCTCCCTACTGTATTCTAACAACTGTTTGGTATCAAGCTTTGAAGGGTGAATGAACGTCTTTCATTGTAGCGCTTTTCTGGTCTCTGAAATTGTAGTATACGTGTTGTAGCACATAGTCCAATTTCAGAGACCAGGAAAGTCTAGTGTTGCTCTCAAAGAACAACTGTGATATTAAATTGCTTGAATTTGTGAAGGAACACAAATACATGACACCAGATATTGTACACAGAGCAGTATTTGTGTTGATTAATTCCACAACAGAAGTGCCGTTCTATTTCCTTTTTTTTTACTGAAGTAAGCCAACCAGGAAGAAAAATATACATCATTAACTTACAGAAAGAAAGTGCTTCATTTCTTCAAAAACTTCTTTAATATTGTTTTCGTCCTCACCAGCCATCGGTGGTCGTAACTGATGGGTTTTCTTAGAATGTGCATTTGCGTCACTAGCATAGCCTAAAGGCAGCATTCCTGAAATAAACATTACATAAATAACAATAATTAATATACTTTGTCTACAGATTGAATATTATCGACAATGCTTACTAGTTGCAAGTTTATTAAATTTCTGACTTTTAGGTTTTCTCTAATGAACTCAATTTTAGCAAACAATATGTATGGTCACTCAAGTTATTACAAAAAAATGGTTAAAACAGGAAAAGCAAAGATAAATGTTATAGGTGTGAAAAGATTTGAAATATATAAGAAAATATCAGAACCAAAATTTTATATGAGTCCGAAGGTTATAAGTCTTTTTATTGACTAAATAAATAAGTTACCGACATAAATTTTCTTACTTATTTTTTTCGTAATAGATTTCTAAGCTACTGAATCAAAACCATGCAATAAATAATAAAAGCTCCATAACGAAACCTTAATTTAAAAAACTAAACATTTTCTTCATTAACAATTTGGAACTGAAATCTAAGTACATGTCATAAGGCAACTAAAACTCATCAAAAATTCGTTTTTCAAAAAAAACTGCTTAGAAGCGATTAACTGAACTCCAGTAACATTCATTACTACACCAGAGGAATTTGTTTCTTGCAGTTTATCCAATAAACTGAATCCCAAACTAGATTTCTAAAAACCTAATTTTGAAAGAATATGTTATTATGGAATACTCCTATATTATGAACTGCAAGTCAAAATTTCTGGAAAAATAAAAAAGCTCTACTCCGTTCTTCAACACCTAAGGGTGGATTCATGCATGACTGTAGATATTATCATTTGTATACTTACTTATAATATAATATATATGTGCACGATTTGTGAGTTTTTAGTTGTAAACAAATAGAAGACATGAATTCTTAAGATTTGAAACTTGCCATTCAAGACTTGAGATTGGTGCATGAATCCATCCTAGTCTTAAAGGCATAGTAAACAAAAAGAAAATGATCATATTCACCAGGTTTTATTATTCTGTGAAAAACATTTTGTGGCAAAACACCATCCTCTAAGTTGAAACAGGCAATAGCTATTTCTGCTGGATAATGTCGGTCTTCAGACGTACAATGGATAAATATATTGATATGTATAATAAAAATGAGTTCATCTGCAATCCTTCCATTTGAACTCGCCACTTTCCATATATAATTAATATCATTTTTCATCTGTTGAATTTTTGCCTGCTCTTCCTTCTCAATATTTTCTAATACTTCAATATCCAAACCATCAGAGGTAAATTTACCTCCACGCAAATTATTCTTTGCCATTAAAGCCTTTTCTTCGTATGGTTTTCGTTGTTCCTTTGACATTCTCTGTAGAATAAAGTTTTTGTAATATTCATATATTCATTCATATAATTAAAAAATTAAATTTTGTGTTTGTGTGTACATGGAATTAACAATTTTCATTCAAGAATATGGTTGAAGTTCTTTAAAAGACATTTTTGAAGAATCAATGTGTTTTTACTGTTCTTTGGGTTGATAACCTTCCACAATCTGAAAAATGAACGAAACTAAATCATTAGAGAATATGCTGAAATGTAATAAGGAGCAAACTTCATTATACTTCGGCAGATTCTCTATTGACTCAGCTTTGATTATTTTTCATATATTTAGACGGAAAATGAAACCCCTTTTTACAGAAAAATTATACCATAGATACAAATTCAAACTGACCTAACCTAACAATTCAATAATAGTCAACTAGGTAATAATAGTGAAAAATTTAGAGAGTGATTTTTTCAACTGAGCAAAGGTAATTTCTATGGGTTCACACTTAAAAAATTTCCTAGCCGAATGAGTCGTGATAATGGGTTGAAATATCCATAACTGGGGATATGATTTGGTAATTCAAGAAAGCAAGGTTCTGAGTTGCTGGGATTTTGAATAGCAAAGTAATTAAAAGTCCAAACTTTTTAAATCACCTGTCAAGATTTTGTGTAGAAATAACAGATCTTCCAAAGTTTTTTGTTCCTCTAAAGTGACTATATTCAGAATAGTTGAGATTGTATTATATTCGTAACTACCCCCACACAAATCCCAAATTGTATGCGCATACATGTAAACATCGATTCTGGACTGATTCTATACCATTAACATGTACAGAATAATAAGGAGATAAGATATTAAGTTTTCAACAAGTTTATATTCAGGTCAACAATTCCTACTAATACACAGTAACTGTACAGACTCACAAATTATAGAAATCATATTAGGAATGAAGGTCAGAGATGTGACAAAGATAACACCCAGTTCACGAGCTTCATCAATTGAATGTTTGTTCAAAGAGTAAACTCAATGGCTATTTTCTTTCTAAAGAATACTATGCTCATATTTGAAGTCATTCCATTATTATTACACTAGAGCCACAACACATGAAGATCTATCTGGAGTTCCATGCAATCATCAGAATTAACTATTTCCTTGTAAAGTTCAAGATCATCACATAACACTGAAGTATTTTATTATCTTTTACAAGTCATTAACGTACAAATTTTATAATAATGAACCAAGATGCGATCCTTGTGGTACTCCTGACATAACCCTAATGGGGAGTGGATGTGAAATTCTTCGAAGGCACAATTTGTGTTCTATCAAGATACCTTTCCATTGAGTGTCAGATTATCTGTAAACCTAAAATTATCTAATTCACCTATCAACAGGTGGTGATTCAATCGGTCAAAGGCCTTTGTGGATTCCGGATAAATTGCATCAAATTGATGTCCAAGCTCAAAGGCTGGTAATAATTCATGCTGATAAACTTATCAAATTGGTTAGCGTTGATTTGCTGCTACTGAAACCAAGTTGACGATCAGCGATAAGGTATTCATAGTGATACTGTAGCTGCTCTAGCAGTTTCTCAAGCAACCTGGATATGGCAGACAATATAGATATTCCATGAATCATTCTTAAATATAATTTGATGTGACTAACAAGTAATTTTTAAGGAAAGAGAGGTTTACAGGATAAATACTTGGGCCAAAGCCAAAGAGCACTGATCAAACACCTGCATTCACGATGGCTAATATTGTACCTGCTATCTAATGTTTATAAATAATTGTATAGTTAAATAAATATACCCATTAGAAAGTGTGTGGAATCGTAATCTTCGAATACTTACGTTCCAATGCGGACTGGCAGCCTCAGCTACCTCTTGCATATTTTTGAAATGTCTTCCTTGTCTATTTTTAAAGTCTTGCATGAAGTGGAAGAAAGCATTTCCAGAAGTTTGTTTCTTCTTAGGAGGCATTGTAATCGTAGTTGAAAAGTTTCACAAATAAGAAAAATCCTTTAATTGAAAGTGAATAGTCTCAAATTATATTCAGTTTCTCAAAAAAATAGTAGGAAAAACTGAAAATAAAAAATTGGTCAAATACTAAAACCGCGAAACCACTTGCTACTATTGACACTAAAATCAGAAAATGTTTTTAGCTTACCTAAGCTTGACAAAACACAAAATGGCCAAGGCCATATCAAAGACTATAAGAGCCGGCACTCCGGGTTAATATGAATGAAGTACTAAATTCCTCTTGAAATCCTTGAATTACTGTCATTTCGCGTTCATTCGTGAAAATCCTAGTTTGACTATTTTTTGACACCAATCACAGTGAAGATATTTTGTTACATAACATGACTCTTTGGTGCAAAAGTCATATTGTTTGAAATAAAAATACTCCCAGCTATTTATAATTTGTGAGAACAAGATACTGGTATATTGTTTGTTTTAGAGGTTCTCAATTGCCATTTTTCAACATTATCAATTGATGTAAAACTGACAGCAATTTGTAAAGCGATTGTGTTCCTGGTACAATAAAGATATGCAATGAAAAGTCCCTTCAGTAATTATTATTAAGCTACCACTCTGAAACGCTATTTCTTTGTCTGATCTACAATTTGTGGCCCGTTTCAATTACATATTACGGAAGTTCTGAGGTTGACAAAAGTTTTGTCACAAATGAGGGAAATAAAATGAGAAGTGGACCCTTTCGAAGTTCACTTTTGGGCATTATTTTCCGACTAATTTAAGTTCGGCACAATGAGCCTTTTTCCTGAGAATAGTACAGCGAATTTGTCACGAGAGGCAGCACTAGTAGTAGGAACAAACATTAACTATTCACGTGTAAAACAGTGTTATTTACGTAATATTAATGTATTATTTAAAAGTATAAATCTGGTAAAAAAATTATTTTGTGCTAGTATAATGCCAACAAAGCATTGCTGTTGCGAATTGTACGTCGTATGATCGATATCCGAAAAAAATGTGTTTTTTGTACCATCCATTCTGCACTGTTAAATTCACTCTCCTCTTCGAGGAGAGTTGATTTAATTAATAAGTGCAAAAGTTAATAAATATTCATATGTATGCTCTGAACATGAAATGAATGGTGAATTTTTCATAGTTAATTACCATTGATTACAATGAGATATAACCTCAATTGTTCATTAAATCATATTCATTCATTATATTTAAGTAAGTTTATTTCATTACCATCTATATTTGATACATATTTTATTCGGAAATAAACCTGAAATTCATAATTATTTTTAATTTCATTTATTACAGTTTGAATCTACCGCTACTCTTTCACTAGAGTCTGTGTAGTAACCTGTCTATTTTAATTCACTTTTTTTCCAGTTACTTTTAAATTACGGCATGCAAGCCAACGTTTTATTGTTACAACATTGTTATCCTTTACAGTTACAAATTTTAGTTTTGCTCCAGTAACATTTTCTTCTGTTAAAAACATTATTTTTTCATTGTAATTTACCATATGTTTATATGAGGATTAGGCAGTGTTTGTCCCTATCTAACTACTAACGCATAGGTTACCTATGCTGTGATTATGTTCAATCGTAACCACAGATTACAGAAACAAGTTAAATATCAGAATCACAGAATAATTAACAACTGAGTGTTCTGTGATCTATGATCGTAACATTCGTAACTCACTCAACTTGGACAATGACTGTCATAACTCGAGGAAGTATTCATCCCAAGTATTAATCTGAAATATATCATTACATAATTTAAAAAATCTGTTGTCTTCAAATCGTCACTTTCAGTCGTTTCAGCATTTCAGTCTAGTAACAAAGAGACGTAATTTCGCTATCAACCTAACATCAACAATGGCAACAGGAAAAATTATATTGAGTAATTTGAAGAGGACCAGACATTTTTCTTCTTTGAAACGTAATTTTACTCTGGGGAAAATTATATTTACTCCAAAGAGAGTTTCTAAAGAAACGCCTGCATTACCAAACGTACCAGGTCTTTCTGAAGCCTGCCTCAAAGTAGTATTCTTGAAATAATCCAAACCTCTCTTTTCATTTATTGCCTTATTTTTCAAGGTACCCTCAGTTCCAGTAGGCCCTGGAGCTGCGAAGAATTCTGGATACAAAAATCCTGAATATTTCAGTTATGACAAGACCAGTTATTTTGAAGCTGAAATAGAAATGTTGAAATACAGATGCCCGCAGCCTTCTTCGGATACCCCTTACTATCCCAGTTCAAAATAAGGCATGGATGTTAGAATGATGTAAATAAAGCTTAGATATTAATTATAACCTGGTAACATTCCTTATTCGTATTCCTATAAGGTTTTTCCAAATTGGAAGGTATTTATAAGGTACTTGGTTTGAAGGAATTCAGGAATTTCAATGTTGAAATTTAACAAATAGTTATTTAAATCATGATAATTGAGACTACACAACACCATATATTTCCTATGGCTTCACTGTAGTGTTATACTTAGTATCTGTTTACATTTTGCTGTTGGACCTGTCTGAAAGACAAGAATGGGTCCAAAGAGCTTGTTATTATTAGACCACTGGTGTACAAGAATACTGGCAAATCCAGCAGCTGCAATTTACTGGGAAAGTTTTTTAAAATCCTCCAGTAGTCGCACTACATTTTTTGACACTCAAAAGACTGGGGTTCAATAATAGGTGAAGTCAAAATTCACATGCAGTATGTATATTAGTATGTTATTGCAACTTTAAATTGAAAGGGGTATATTTTTAGGAGAAGTTTTTGAAAAAATTTTTAGGTGATTGTCTTCTTCGAATGTTTAAACCTCTTTACAAGAAAGTGTGGGAAACTTCCAAAGGAAAGAAGAAAGCAATTGCTTTCAAAATAAACTCTTCACAAAGATGTGTAGATCATGCATTGAAGTTACTTTCAGACACAAACTGGAAGAAAAGCCCTCTCAAACCAACTACTTTTATATAAACACTTTTTCCTATTCAGTTTGTACTCTATACTTTCGTTATGGAATTGAATCAGACACCATTTGTATAATTCGTTATGAAGTTGAAGTAGATATACATTTATTCAAAAGAAATCTACACAATATAGTATATTTAGGAGTTACAATACAAAATTTCACTTATGTGGAACTCTGTTATCCTCAAGGGTGGACTTCGACTTTTCGGAATGAGACATTTGTCTTATTGCCTCATCAGCACCAATCTGAATGTGGAGATGACTTCCTTACCTCAGAGGCTTGAAGGTTTTGCTATAATTTTTAGAATATTACTGGAGTTTTTTCCCAAAACCAGGTTTCTTTTATTTTTTTATTATTGATTCAGATAATCATTGTTCTGAGTTGTACTTTGCCAAGTTTCTAGAAGTCGCGGTTATTTTGAAGATTTGTTCGCTCGATTGAATATTTCTACATCTTTTTATTAGCGAAAACTGATTATCATAATCTAACATGTTACAGTGAAACCATCAAAATTCTGTATTGCATTCTCTTTGTAATAAGTCAATCAAATGTAATTGATCGTCCTCTGAGTATAATTATTTATTTTTCAAAAAAAATCTGTGAAAGGAGATTTCCATGCTGGCACTCCCCTGAGCTGAAGAAACTACTTTATGATAAGAAATTAGCTCACAAGATCTACAAGAGCGCAGCATTTAGCAATTTAAGATCAAGATGTAAATCCTTATCCAGACAATGTTATACAGATTACATCCAACGCACTGAGCATTCTATAATTATCAATGTTAAATCTTTTTGGAAATTTGTAAGCAGCAAAAGGGAAACTAACACTATACCTAATACAATGACTTCTGGTAATCGTGCTGCTACCAAAGCGATCGATATTGCCAACCTTTTTGATAATCAATTTTTTTCCGTCTATACAAGTCAATTTTTACATCCTTATGATACTAATATTACATCCATGGTTAATGTGTCCAATTATCATATTAAAATATCTAAAATTTATGAGAAACTGTCCGAACTTAATATCAACAAAGGCCCCGGTCCAGATGGAATTCCTCCAACTTTTCTTAAATCATTTAGCTTTATTTTAGCTCGACCACTTTTCTATATATTTAATAATTCCCTATCATCTGGCAAATTTCCGGACTATTCGAAAACCTCATATGTTACCCCAATATATAAATCAGATCGAAAATCCGACGTGTGTAATTATCGTCCAATATCTATTCTTAGCGCAATCCCTAAAGTTTTTGTGAGCATCATTTTTGATTACCTTACTTATGACTGCTCCCCAATTATAGGGGCCGAACAATTCGGATTTACATCCAAAAAGTCAGCTGAACTGGGTCTAATTACCTACGTTGATTTTCTGTCTGACGCTGTGTCTAAGGGTTTGCTAGTTGACTCTGTGTACACTGATTTCTCCAAAGCTTTTGACAAAGTTACTCATGAGCTATTGATCCATAAACTTTGTTTATATGGTGTTGATGGGCAAATATTGCAGTGACTCAAGAGCTATCTTACGGAAAGAACACAAATTGTTAGAGTTAATCATTATTATGCACATACCATCGCAGTTACATCGGGTGTTCCACAAGGTTCACATTCAGGACCACTGTTGTTTAACCTTTTTTGTTTTAAAATGTTTCAAAATAATTAAAAGTGGAGCTGATACATTGTTTCTACAAAACGATATAGATTGTATATCCAACTTGTGTTCGCAAAATGGTATGTGTTTGAATGCATCCAAATGCCAAATTCTTCGCTTTTATCGAACACATCACCCAATCATTTTTGAATATATTATAAATAATCGGACCTTACATTCTGCTACTGAAACCAAAGATCTAGGTGTGATCCTAGACTCCACACTTAGCTATAAATCACACATTTCCACTGTAATTCAAAAATCTATGAAGATGTTTGGCTTTATAAATAGAACCACTCATGATTTCACCAATATCACTGCTATTCAATCTCTTTATTTTTCCCTGGTTAGATCTTAATGAAAAGAGAAATTTCTATGTTTTTTACCACTTTTATTTGTAACTATTGTTTTATATAAGTTTATTGTATAAGTTTGAGAATGTCCATATAGGACGAAACTGCAGTAACGTTAGTTACAAATAAAAGTGGTAAAAAACATAGAAATTTTCATTTCTCTTTTAATTTTTATTATAACTTAATGTATTTATATTTTCGCTCAAAAAATTTATTTCAATAGGCAGTTTTATAGTATGAGATGTTTGAATTCTATTGTCCAATTCTATTGATGAGGAGGGGAAGGATGATGAAGAGAAAAATATGAGATTGTTCTAAAAGTTTTGTCTTTTTTTTTCCTCTAAATCTCAAAAAATATTTATTCTACTGTGGTATATACTGATAGATAGAGAATTTTTTAATATATACAATAATGCTGTTCATTTTTTCTTATCTTAGTTCCTCTTATCAGCTTATTACTATATGATATCATTGAGCATTTTTGGCCAACCCTCCTCTACGAATTCAAATTGGACCAAAGCACTGCCAAAAAATTAACCAGGCATTGGGCAATGACAATGTTAATAAACGCACTGTTCGACGTTGTTTCGCGAAATTTCTTTCTAGAGATTTCAGCCTTGAAGATGAACGTCAGCTCCGATGCGGTTTTTGGTGATTTGAAACGTATTGGAAAAGTCAAAAAGTTCTATAATTGGGTGCCCTACAATTTCAACGATCGACAGAGGTTGGATGTGATCGTCACGTGCCTACGACAACAGGAAACGTTCAGGAAATTGGTTAGATACTGATGAGCTACCCAGGCACGTCCTAGAGACGAAACCCCCCACTGCACAACTGCACTATGCAGTTGTGCAGAAGAGGTCCAACTCTGCTCCAAAAAAATTAAACGAATTGAGCGTTGAAGTTCTACATCGCCCACCATACTCTCCAGACCTCTCGCCAACTGACTACCACCTTTTCAAGCACTTCCATAACTTTCTGTCGAATTCTGAGAACCCACTTATTATGCCGACGGGATTAATAACAGACTTGCCAAAGGTGCAATGATTGAAATGCCGCTTATTTGGATTGAAGTGACTATGTATTCACTGAGATATTACTGTTTAAAGTAGACAGTAATATCTCAGTAAACAAGAAGCACATCAGTTTTGGAGCATGAATTATGTAGCACCTTCATTTTAATTATACTGATGCATTTAGATATTTCATTTGCTCTCTTTATATTATTGGTATTGTAATGAATCAGCCCTGACAGTTGCTGCACGTACCGGGCTCGTGGCAACGGGAAAAGAATGCGGTTAGACCAGTCGCGAAAATTCCGTATACGCC
>WOGN01008706.1:0-11156 GCA_015342105.1 Leptinotarsa texana
AATGAGAAGCAGCGCCCTTTTGTCGATTTAGAAAATAGTGAATGGATGTGGAAGTCAGCCTTCTATGTCGATTTGACAAATCATATGAACGAACTGAATTTGAGATTCAAGGAGAAAATCAGCTTCTCCCTGATTTATACATCAATATCAAATTCTTCAGGCAGAAAATAATACTATTTCAATCGCAATTGCGTAAAAAATGTTTCACACAATTTGGAACATGTGAAATATTCAGTCACACTATAGAGACTGGTTTTCCGTCAATTTTCAATCAGAACTTTGAATGCTTTGAAGATACATTTTGATACTCGTTTTTCAGATTTTGATGTCATTGCGAATGAAATTAAGCTTTTTCAAAATCCTTTTGATTCTAACATTGAAACCCTGGCTCCAGAAGTCCAAATGGAAATTATTGATTTACGGTGCAGTGATATGCTTAAGAAAAAATATCAAAATTCTTCTTTGTTGGAATTTTATAAGAGCATTTCACTGGAACAATTTGATAATTTGCATAAATTTGCAGTGGACATCTATGTAAGGAACGCTTCCGAAAGTAGACTGTATTATGGTATGGAACTAGATAGAGATCACTTTGAACACTTCATTCGTTGATCGTGTTGCTATTCATATTACTTTTGTTGATTTCCTCAAAAAAAATGAGCGACAGCGAATTTTCTGGTTTTTCTTAAATAAAACGTTCAACATTTAATTTCTTAATAACCAATAAACTAACCAAAAAAATACAGAAATAATGAAGGAAAAAAGACCTTTGAATTGATGTATCACTGGACCTCTCATGCCGTTGAAAAAATAGGGGGTGTAGTTGCTGACCACAGGGGGGTGAAGTTTTGGGTATGATTTTTATATGAGAATTAGTTTCCCTAGAAATAACATTTGAAATTTTCGATTACATGTCCGTTTCTGATTTACAAGGAGTGTCAAGTGTTCGTTGGAACGCCCTCTAGAATTCAAAAGCACGTACAAATGATAAAAAAATTGTTTTATCAAAATAGGTGTTCCGTTCGGGCAACGCGCTTTGCCAATTTGACGGTCGCCATAATCGTCCTATCGAGTGGACTATTCGCAATGTGGGGAAAAATGTTAGTCCACTGGTTCAGTGAACGATCTATTGATATACGTACGTGAACGAAACGCAGGAATATTACCGCTGTCTGTGAGAGTGTGCAGGAGATTTTGAGGTTATGGATTTCATGTCGCACACAAGAACTCGGCCTTTCGCAGACCACAACTTGGCGAATTTTGTGTCGTGACTTGGGCCTGCACCCATACAAAATTTAACTGACCCAGGAACTGAAGGTAAACGACCATAGACAATGACGTGTACTTGTTGAATGGGCTCTGGAACATTTGGCAACTGCCCCTAATTTTCATCGGCAAATCATTTTCAGCGATGAGACCCAATTCTGAATGAATGGGTACGTGATCATACAAAATCGTTGTTTCTGTTTAAGACAAGTGTTGACGTTTCAACACTTGTCTTAATAGTATTTTTAACACGATTTTCTTCCACCAAATAGCAATAAACAAAACATAATTATTCAATTTTCAAGGAAGTTTATTTATAAACCATAGATATAGATACAATTAAATCCTGTTACAAATGTATTATATACATTGATTTCATTATTATTATTATTATTATGTATGGACATATGACATATGAAAAGTTCAATTAGAACAACTGCTGATATTAATACCTAGCGATGTTGAAGATCCTTGTAATATATTCAAACTAGCTGAGTTGACAATTTCATGGGCATTAATATTTCTGCGTATAGGAGGAATAAGCACATAAGTCAAAAATGCCCACTTTTCAGGACGGGGTGAAAACTGATTTATTCAAAAACAAAACAAAATTCTATAAATACTCTTTGATGAATTGAAAATTTTTGCTTTTTCCATCCAGTACACAGATTGATAACAAAATGCACAACAGAATGTATTGATACTTGAGTGACTTGTTGCATTTGCCATGAGAAACAAATATATAATATGGACTTATGTGATATGCCACACAGAAAAAATTCAAAACACCTTCTACTTAGAAAAAATCAACGAGAAAAAAGTAAGTTAGAAGTGAGTGAGTTGAGTGATAAGAACTAAAATAATCAAATTCTCAAACTGAAATAACAAAAATCACAGTTTTTCAATTGAGGATGTCAAAAGTTAGTGTTAGAAACATTCATGAAGGTTGTCAGCATCAATCTCATTCAAATCTGGATCTGTCGATACAGTTGAGTCAGATGAAGGTATGTTCCTATAAAAGTAATGAAATACAGGTGGGATAAACTCTAGTAGGGACAACAGATCAGCCTTCTTTTCTTTAGATATAGGTTATAACGTACTTCTAATTTTCGGGACCAGCTAACCATTTCGCGGATATTTTCTTTCACAGAAACGAAACCTCCTGGTATGGTTCATAATCGTCTAAGCTGGTATTAAAGTGGATGATACCAAACCATTCGCTGTACTTTGAGATATGCACAGGTGGCAACCTCTAATGGACATTTCAACATATTTGAGAATCTAAAAAGTCATCTTGGGTCATCTCAATAACCGAAAATCTAGGACAGCACGATCGGATCAGCTGATACCAATCATGGAGACGGCCTATTAAAGTATTGCTTTGTTGTTATTTTCTTTCAATTACAACATGATCACCATCGACTTCCATGTGTGAGTGACCAGGTAACATGAATATATGTTCAACTGTGCAAATTCTTGGATACTATTGCAAAGCTAACGCTAGTATTGCCGTACATAACAGTTCTTGTTCTGTTCTATTTTTAATTCCATCCGGTATGGATGGAATTACAAAACAGAACAGAAACATCAGGAATTTTTTACTCGGCACTGTCGTCTATATTTTGGTAAAGGCAGCATAGCTTTTTCGCTGCGTCTCTTCCCACTTCCGAGTGCTGTAAGAAAGTCCAGCATTTCATCTTCCGGTTTTTTTGCGGCGAATTTTTCTAGTACCTATGTACCACTTACAAACACAGGTAAACACCTGAATAAACTTCAACACAATATTCACGCTTTAGTATGCCGGCGTTGCCAAAGATCAGTAGTAATAAAACGAAACTATTGGCTTGAAATAGTTCTACACAACACACGTTAAGCGTAAAATCACTTAAGTCTGACTTATGTGATTTTTCACTGAAGAATAGGCAGTATGATACCACATAAGTCTGACTTATATTATTATACTCACCGTAATCATAGCATTTTGATTAATGTTCATATACACAATCATTTTTAACCTATTTATGTTTCGTTTTTGACTTATATGATTTAACACAGTCATGCATCTGCAGTTATTCTTGACGAATATGACTTAATACAAAAATGCGATATTTTGACTTATGTGTTCATTCCCACTATAAGCAGATTAAATTCTTGAAGTGAAGATAAGATGCTGTAACACTGGAGCTAGCTGTTGGGATTACTCTTTCAGTAATAGCCTTTTTATAAGAAACAGATTGATCGATGTAACCCTCAGCTACTGTTGTAGACTTCCATCTTACGTACATCTCAATATCCGTTATATTTGCTCCTGATTCTGCCAGAAAAGGAGCAGAAGACCTGAAACTGTGACCCGTATATTCCTTTGGTTCCGGGAGGTTCACAGAAACTCGGCAAACGTTTTCATACGTGTTTATACCAACTGGGTTGGCACTGCATTTATAATTTGAGTATTTCAGAAAAAAAACGTTGATGATTGATAACAGAAGGGCGTAATGCAACAACAATCAATGATTCATCCACTAATTCAATGTCTTCTATCAATAAATGGCACAGCCCTTCACGCCGGCAGGCTCCATATATTCCCAAAATAGTAGCAACTTTTATCATAAAATATTTTTCACTGGCGCGTCATTTATAAACTTCTGGACTTGTTCAAACGTAAGAGTTTTTGACTTTTCGGGCCTATAACTTTCATTTTTCCGCTTTAAGAATGCTATTACCTTGAAACATTTTCTTGTACTAACACCAGTTCAACGAGCGCACTCAACTTTATCATTGAAAACTTGCTCCACAATGTTGACGAGTTCCATATTTTTTATTTCTCTTTTAGATAGGCTAAGAAGACGGTTTCGCTGAAATTTCCTTACACGTTTTTGAGTCTGAACCAGCTAAGAAAATTAGAATATGCGATGGCCTACTGCTGAGCCGATGGTTTTGGCAACAATTCAATTGAAGCTCTTTTTGTCATACTCTTCAATATCGTCAGGAACACATAATTTCTCACTATTGTTTTTCGTTATGCAAGACATTAAACACCAGCAAGAACTTTAAATGTGACTTTGAATAAAGCGCGTGAGCTGTAAACAACACAGTTTGTTGGTAACCAGGTGATTCGGTGTCACCTGACACGACCACTTCACAGCAAATGTGATAACATGAAAATGGTAAGCTGACAAGAGATGTCAAAATATATTTCTATAGAAATACTGAATTCATGTATTTTATTATGAAAACAGGACAGTTGCACAAAAACTTTGTATGATATTTGTGCCAAAGGTAAGTCCGGCCCTACACGGACCACATATTTGCAATTTGAGAAACTACAACATTGTGACCACGTTGACTGCACTTCACGGTTGACCCAATCACATTTTTGTGGTCGATTTGCGGTTATATAAGCCGCACTTGCAGTTGAGGCAACTGACATCTATATTTTGTGGTGTCAGAGTTTAGTGCCAGCTTCAATATGGATTTTAAAGAAGAACCACTACTACTTTTTATTTTGAGGAGAAGGAGAAGATGTAGGAAGGTACGATCGTTTTGGGTACATCCCAGAAAATTTTTATATTTTGTTTGAAAGTGGTTTACTATTTTTTTATTACCTTTTTTGGGTATTTGTTACCTTCTACAAACTGAAAAATATAAAAATTATAATGGAGAACTTTATACAAGTGTAGAGGGCAAACTTTTTAGTTTACCCCGATAAGTTACTGCGTAAAAATCAAAGTATTTTTCACAAAGAAAAATCTTCTATTCATCAGTAAATTGTCGTATTTAACAATTTTGCATATAAAAAAAATTATTAAGAAATAATACTTGAATTGAAGGGGTTATATTTTTTTTATTTTTTATTTTTTTTAGGAGTCATTAATTTTTGGGAAAGAAAGTTTTTGGCCTTCCACTACTCCATCTTGATACAAAAAAAGGAGGATGAGAGGGAATTTTCCAAAAAAAGGAAGGAAACAAATCTATACATTAATGTGTAGATCATACAAAGAAGTAACTTTCAGACACAGTTACCGTTAGAATATTATATATTTTGAAGAAGGTTCTATATAAGTCTCTTGGTTTAAGGTTTCCTGTATACCTTATAGCCATTTTCTGTAAAATTAGTAGACTTTTGAAGTTGGACTACATGCTCCCCAAAACGGTATTCCGTAGCATAAGTGAGAATCTATGAGTGCATAGTACATCATCTTTGCAGTGCTGAACCCCAATTCTTTATAAATCACTCTAACAGCATAACAGCCTGAGGAGACTTTTCTAGTGATCTAGTGGACTTTTCTGGCCAATGAACACTCCTAGAAATTTAGTGTTATTTTCAGATTCCAGTGATCTGTCTTCAAAAGAAAGTTCATTGATTGAGCATTTACATGATATTGAATTTTAAAAATTTATACATTAATAGAGATGCAGAAATGTCAAGGTTTTTTGACGACTGCACAAAAATACTTTTTCCTATTCAGTTTGTACTCCAATTATTCATTATCGAATTGATTTTTAACAAATGAATCGTCAATAATGTGTAGTTTATCAATATACACATGTGTGAACACTTTGAATTCAATATTTTCTGCCATAAAACTCGTTGTTTAGGTTTATAAAATATTTTTAACCCATTCAAATAACCGTAGTTTCAGTTTTGTGACAATATGGTGGTTTAGTGGATTCACAGATACTCACGAAATCACCCCAAAAAATTGTCAATAAGCAACAACCCAATTTTCTTCTTATAGTGATGCGAATGAATATATTTCACAAAGAACCACTCCAGTTCTCCAAGTGGGGTCCAATACGAACAGAAAGATGAAGCGAGCATCCGTCGTATATTTGGAAATAAATCTATATTTCAGTACGCTCGAACCAACGGATCAGGTCATATCTCAGAAAGAGAAAAATTTTCAATTCTCCTGGTCGATGAAATTCAGATTTGAACTGCCACTCAAATTCTCCGACCCGACATTCCTGCAAGTTATATTAACCCGAATCTAATGTCCTTTGAAATTATATGGCTATGGAGCACCGAACGAGGAATATTCCGACCCAAGGACGACGGGAAAATATCGAAGGACCCGGATGAATGGAGACTAGGCCGTGCGTAACTTTCAGCTGTCACTGTTCACTGCCTACTTTGTTTTCCTGACACTGAAATAGTAAGATGAGGGTGGTATTTATTTAGTGTATCGTGAAAATTCACACAATCGAATACGAGCAAATAACTCGTGTAAAGTTTGACTTCCAGATACTGGTAGTGAATTCAAGTAATACTTTGTGTGGAATACGAATTTGTTTGAGAAGCAAATGCATTTATTCAATACTTTTGTATTTTTACGGTGGACTAGATTTGTTGTAATCTATTTCTTGAAATTTTCAGAGCCCATTTACTTATAGGTAAGTATCAATATGAAAAATATCTATAGGAATATCTCGATAATAATAATAATAATCTGAATTGAAGGGGTTATATTTTTTAGGAGTGATTAATTTTTGAGAAAGAAAATTTTTGGCTTTCTACTACTCTATCTTGATAAAGAAAAAAGAAGGATGAGGGAATCTTCTAAAGAAAGGAAGGAAGTAGATCTATACATGAATGTGTAGATCATACAAAGGAGTAACTTTCAGACACAAACTGATAGAAAGTCCTCCTGAAACAGCTACTTTCATATAAACATTGAATTACACAATTTTTCTTTCATGTAATTCAATGTTTATATGAAAGTAGCTGGTCCACCGTCTCAAACGCTTTGAACATGTCATAAAATTTCAACATAACATCAAGTGGTCCCAAGCTGATCATACACAACGAGGAATACTGATTTAGGAAGAAATTCAAAGAAGTCGCATACATGTTGTCCAACAATGTATTCAGCTAAGCTAGCATAGAGGAACGCAACATATGGAATTCCATAATCAAGCGAAAAATAGCCAACTTCCGCCATAAGGTCATCTTTTGCTGCACCAGTGAAGCTGAAAGAGAAAAGTGGAGACAAGTGGAAGTACTCGACAGACCAATAAATAGTCATCTCTTGGAGGAATTAGTTCGGCATCACGATTGTGGATACTAACAATCGTAACGTCGTGAAGTAACTTTGCTTGAAATCTCTTAATTTTTTTATTTTTTTTCTCAATTGTTTTATTTTTTTCTTGTAGTTTATTTCAATATGTTTTCATTTCAGGGTTTTTTCGCTTCATATATTTGTTATTTTCAGCTATTCTTTTCAAAGTCTTTGATTGACGACATGTCTATTTTGTGAAAATTGGATTGTTGACTAGTTTCGGTCAATACATCATTTTCAAAAGTGACAGTCAGTTCTGAAAATGATGTAAGATTAATCTTCCTCCTGAAGATGATCACTTTGTGATGGAAACAAGTATCGAGGTGTTAAAAATAACGATTGTGTTGGTGTTGGAAAAAACTCCAGTATTATTCATTACTACACCAAAGGTTTCAAACAGTTCATCACAAGTAATTAATTTTAATGCCGATGATACTAAAAACTGTCATTTGTAGTACCGCGGATCATGAAGTTGCTTCTCATGCAATTTCATGACCTTATAACAAAATTAATCAAGCTAGTACTAATTTGACTTATTTTGCTAATTTTGACAGTTAATATTTTTATCGGACCAAAAGCTATGTTGAGAAGATGAAACATAATAGGTCGTTGGAATGCACTGTTTGGAATCTTTGGTGGAATATTATTTTAACACCTCGACATGTGTTTCGATCACATGTAGTTGGTGTTGGGAAAAACCCCAGCAATATTCATAATACGTCATGATGTTGAATTTCCACGTACAGTTCCACTATTTTTTGAAAATATGAAAATATAAAAAATAAACACAACTGAAAAATTCTGCAACAAAAATTAAATTAAAATTGTCATGGCTTCAAACAATAAAAGAGTGAATTGAAAAAGTAGGTTCCAAAATTAATATCATGAAATAAATATTCAACAAATGACCTCCATTAGATCTTTTACAGTCCCCTACGTGTCAGGTGTATTTCGTCAAAGCCCTCCACGACTATGAGGAACTTGACTGGAACTGGCAGAGCAGAGCTTTGAAAAGGGCATAAAGAAATATGGCGTTTGGGTTCAAATTCATGTAAACTAATGAAATACGTAGTTTCATTTCATTTCTTCATTGTACATTTCAGTGTATCGTTTTCAACGCTCAACGGCCATTTTTGAAAATTGTGTTATCACATTTGAGCAGTATTTCCAAATTATATTTTATGAATTGTAGATAATATCAGTTTTCGAAAATATAACGTTTTGATAACCCCATGAGAAAGAGTCGAGGGACATTGAATGGGGAGACCGAAAAATCAATAGTACTCTCATTTTCGCTCAACAACTTCACTTCTAAACATTTTCCCGGAGCACAACATCACTTCAACAAATAAATATATTGGAAAACCATTCTGATTTGTTCAGCTGTCGAATTTTTCTCAAAGAAATATGCTTCAACTATGTAATTGTTCAATACACACTGGTTTAAAACGATTACTGAACGTGACATAGATAACAAAACCATTACTTTTTGGGATCACCATCGGCAATTGTGAAAGCATATTCGTTATAGGGAAATCAAAAATATTCTCCTTCATCTCAAAGCCAAAATAAAAATGCCAGCCAGGCATCAAACTCTTGTTCTTATGAAATGATTTGGATTTGTAAGCCTAGTAATATCTTGCTTACTCAATCCAGGTCCAGGTATTAACACAACAAACTACCTGAGTCAGCATGAATACGCCTAAGTCAGCCGTAATATCCAGTAATCGGAGATTACTGAGGATGTGTAAACCTCTGAAGAAGCTAGCCAATCGCCCCAGCCAAACGTCAGTGAAAAATTTCAGAAACACTAACTCCAAAAATACTGAAAATGTTGACCGCTGAAGCCTTAACCATTTTGTCATTCAGTAAATTTTCAGAATTCTCAAATCTTATAATTTCTGAGCAGTCGAAAAGATCGAGTTTCAAACCTTCCCCTGTCGATTCTCATCAAAAACATGACGTTTTCTGATAATGCAAAATCCATATCGTTGTCCAAAACACATTTTCCAGTTTTGTACTAATTGAAAAAATTGAACTCATCGGGTGTGATGTTAATCTTGCAGTAACTGAAATGGTAGATATCTACCGATATCTATCAAAGTTGAGATGATTTTATTGTGTTGTATTGGGTAATGAAATCAAACCGTAAATATTCTATTTTCCTCTCATACTATATTTATTGGACCTCGATATGAACTTTACCGAAGTGATTTTGAATAATTTTCTATTTTCACTAAGCAAATCAATTAGACTGACCTTCGTTATACCGTCCAATATTTTCCGAACTCTCACATAATCTGACAATTGATTCAGGTAACCCTATTTGCAGCCAGCCCAATGAATTATCATTTTTCACCTTTTTCCCTCCTTCAAACATAGAAACCCCAATCAATTTTTCAAACTGCTCCCCAAGGAATATTTAACTTGTTGAATGGTGAAAATTATTCGTACTCCCCGCATTGGTTAATCCGAACGGTTTCTCAATAATTTATGGGGAGCAGTGAGCTGCAAGTTAGTAGGATGGTCCAGAACCTCACCAGGACGATTCGGAATACCCGACGGTGATGGTAATGAATGGTCTCTGTGTGACCCTCTCGGATGAACTACGATACGGTTTCACGTCGCTGAAAAAGCTACCTGTACAGCGGCTCGGCGGAAGGGTTTATGGAGATTTAAACCTAGAGAATTTTCAGTTGAAGGTTTGTGTAATCCTGGATGAGAGAACGATGACGAAGATCTAGGTCGAATGTTTTTGCAATCGATACCATCTATTGAAAACACTTTCCAACACCAGGACGAAAATTACGGACTCATTATGCTCTTCTGAGGAATAAAGATCATTATGAGTCATAATGATCATTATGAGTGATAGTTATGAGTCATAATGATTTCCTGAGGAATAATGATCATTGAGTCATAATGATCTCCTGAGGAATAAATATCATTATGAGTTATAACGATATTTACGAGTCATAATGATAATTATAAGTCATAATCATCTCCTGAGGAAGAGAGATCATTATGAGTCTCCTGAGGAATAATGATCATTACGAGTCATAATGATCTCCTGAGGAAGCTGAATCGGATATTCAGGGTGTTTCCGAACTAGAATACGAAACTTCAAAGGGTGATTCGTTAGGTTATCTTCAGATAGAAAGTTCTTATGATAATATGTCCTGAATTGTTTCGATTCCAAAATACACGGCGTTGAAGTTAAAATAAACCGTATTTATAAAATATCATAAATGATCTTACACCGATTTGGTTGAATTTGGTTGAAATTTCATATTGTTATTTGAAGTAATGAGATGGTTATTTAGCTCTGACTAGACTGAAACTATTAGATCCAGTGGTATTGTTGCTGTGTTGTTTTATTTTTTTAGATTGATCAACTGAAAATATTACTTTTTTGTTACTTGTGTTTTCTTAATATCTAGCTTTGTTTTCGAGAAAGAAAATTGAAGCCACTATTCTGAATATTTGCAAGACAGATATCTTAATTACAATAACAATAATAATAAGCGGAGCATGCCGCCTTATCCGCCCAAAATCTTAGCGATTACGTATCCTATCTTCGGCTGCAGGGCTATATAGCTTCTCCCCAGCCTGCTAACGGAGTGGTAGAAGTGGCAGTTCTACCACCCGTTGGCACGGCTGGAGAGGAGACTGGCGCAGGCGCTGAAACCACAAGAATTGACTTGTTTGGATGCGAAGGTTCATAGTGTTCTAACAGAAGAGGCTGACATCTGGCAAATCAACACCGCCGTGTATAACGTCGTTCAATCGCTTTCCGAATCGGAAGGACGAAATTCCGGCCTTGGCCGGAATTTC